>JAMQGT020012443.1:0-150881 GCA_024447675.2 Pterophyllum scalare | reverse complement strand
AAGGCATTGAAGCTATGGACTGGCCCGCCCGTTCCGCAGACCTGAATCCGATTGAGCACATCTGGGACATCATGTCTCGCTCCATCCACCAACGTCACGTCGCACCACAGACTGTCCAGGAGTTGGCGGATGCTTTAGTCCAGGTCTGGGAGGAGATCCCTCAGGAGACCATCCGCCACATCATCAGGAGCATGCCCAGGTGTTGTAGGGAGGTCATACAGGCACGTGGAGGCCACACACAATACTGAGCCTCATTTTGACTTGTTTTAAGGACATTACATCAAAGTTGGATCAGCCTGTAGTGTGTTTTTCCACTTTAATTTTGTGTGTGACCAGGCCTCCATTGATTAATAAACTTGATTTCCATTGATGATTTTTGTGTGATTTTGTTGTCAGCACATTCAACTTTGTACAGAACAAAGTATTCAATGAGAATATTTCATTCATTCAGATCTAGGATGTGTTATTTGAGTGTTCCCTTTATTTTTTTGAGCAGTGTGTACATATTATTATATATATATATATATATATATATATATATATATATATATATATATATGTATGTGTTCTTCTAAGCCTGAGACATGCACAGAGTATTCAGCAGCAGAAGACAAGAGGATGCTTTTTCATGTCATTTAGCGTGCACGCATGTGCTGAGCCATGCATTACAGAGGGCAGAATGAGCAAGGAGGAAAGGTCTGAGGTCAGAACTGAGACATTACCTGTCAGCCCTGTGTCCATGACTGTGAAGGAGACAAGATAATGGTTTTCTTTTTATTGCTTTCAGTCACCCAGACATAACATTTCCAAACAAATCACATCCAATAAAGAAACTAATTTAGCTGAGCTGATCCCAGGTGACCCACAGCTCACCTAATTAGTAATATTACACATATGTGAAAGCAAAAACATTAAGTAAGTATAGGGAGATGATTACTTTTTGTTTTGTATAGTTTATTATTATTGTTTTGGGGACTTTGTGGGCAGCACAGAGTTGCACAATATTATTGCCATATAATTTTCAATTTCATTCCAACAAATAATTATTTTCAAACAAAACCAAATCATATGACAGACAAAAAATATAATCTAATTTAATGTGTAATGACTTACTCTATTAATTAATTAATATTAAGTAAAACATTATAATAATTTCCATATTTTTGTAGTATTTCAAAGAAGGAAATTGGGCTTTTGTGCAAGCAGCAGCAAATCCAAATCAATCCTGTAATATCAGACTCCACCACATGGTGTCACCCTTGCCCCAAAGTGTGCTGAGCTGCAGCTGCTTAGCACTCTTGCAGCAGAGGGTTTTCAATTTTTCAATTTAATTCAGCACTGCTCCACTGAATCCTGTATACAAGGGCCCCTTTCAACACTTTAGATGCTGCTACAGCTCTACTGTTCACTCTGCTGTCTCCTGCATGTAATAGAGGCCAGAGCTCACTAATGCATTGAACCCTTCCAGTTTACCTACCAGGAACACATTGGAGTGGAGGATGTAGTCCGTTACATGCTTCATGAAATTCTTATTTTTTGATTTCTCAAGTACACACAACACAATCCAGACCCTCATCCAGACAACCCCCCAACCCGTTGTGGGTAACAGACTACCTGACAGAAGCATCTCAGTTTGTTAGGCTGGGGAACGGTGTCTCTGAGATTGTGAGGTGTGGCACAGGAGCCACACAAGGAGTGGACAGGAGCAGGAATACAGGGACCTTATGGAGGCCTTCAGTGACTGGTGCACTAGGAGCTGTCTCAACCTCAGCACCACTACAACCAAGGAGATAGTGGTGGATTTCAGAAGATCTGCTACATGGGCAGGGCATACTGGAGAGGTGGTGCACTTATAAATATCTGGGGGTCCTATTGGATGACAAGCTGGACTGGTCCCTAAACACCGATCCTCTCTACAAAAAGGGGCTTCCTCTGTATCACAATGCAGTCAGACAAGTATTGTTCTCCTGGCAATCGCCAAACCAAGACTTGTCCATTGGATTGCCGGTTGTCGATTGGTGGTGTGCTTTACACCACTGCATCCGATGCCTTGCATCGTGCTTCGTGATGTAAGGCTTGGCTGCAGCAGCTCGGCCATGGAAACCCATACCATGAAGCTCTCTATGCACTGTTATTGAGCTAATCTGAAAGCCACATGAAGTTTAGAGGTCTGTAGTGATTGACTCTGCAGAAAGTTGGTGACCTCTGAGCACTATGTGCCTCAGCATCCGCTGACCCCACTCTGTGATTTTACGTGGACTACCACTTCATGGCTGAGTTGCTGTTGTTCACAATCGCTTCCAATTTGTTATAATACCACTAACAGTTGACTGTGGAATATTTAGTACTGAAGAAATTTCACGACTGGAGTTGCTACACAGGTTGCATCTTTTATGGTACCACACTGGAGTTCACTTAGCTCCTGAGAGTGACCCCTTCTTTCACAAATGTTTGTAGAAGCAGTCTGCATGCCTAGGTGCTTGATTTATACACCTGTGACCATGGAAGTGACTGGAGTACCTGAATTCAATGATTTGGATGGGTGAATGAATACTTTTGGCAATATAGTACATAAATATGTATTAAAATCACTAAAGCGTCTTATAATAAGTGTCTTCTTTTGCCTGTTAAAAACATGCCTGATGACACGATACACAGTACTAGGTGTTTTAATGCAGCCTGAAACCTGTTTATGTGTTCTAATTTGATTTCTCGACATGCGGGACAGAGAAACGCCTATCTCTCGTTAGGCAGCTGACATCACCTCACAGCCTCATTCTATCTTGTCTGAAAATCTTAAAATGAATTTGTCATTAAGATTACTTTCACTCTGAGCTACCGTGGGATATCCGAAAGCACAGCGAAGAAAAACTGACAGAAAAGAATTCATTTTGAAAAATTAATTCTGTTCCATCAAAATATAACAAATATTGAGCTGTGACTGCTACGATGGGACTAATATCATGCTAAAACAATAAAACAAATTAACAGCAGCAGCATGTTCTGGTTTCTCAATCTGTCAAAAAGCAGGTACAGTAAGGCTTGCTAACACCTGCTGTTAACACTCATCTTTCAACATTTTGCTTAAATATATACAAAGATTTAACTACATACACCTCACTGTGGTATAAAAGCTATTGTAGATCAATGCATTTTTTGACTACTAATTACTGAACAGAGTTATGTCTCTCTATATTAACATATTCCAGCTGCCCACTTAGCACTTCTGAAGACTGAACCACTTGACAACCTTAGATTCTGAAACCCTGCTGATGCGACTCTCCATTCAAGGGCTCTGGGCTTAGGAAAGGTGTGTCACCATGGAAACATCATCAATTCAATAAAGATTAACAGGCAGCTTGCTGAGAATTTACTTTACATGCTACCAAATTTATGTGTAGCTTTTGTTAAAACTTTTTTATCGTGGCATGGATTTAAAAATCCCATTATAATGTGAGCACGCACACAAAACCTATCACAGGCAAAGCCTCACATATACACAGAAAAACAAGAAACCCACACATATTGCACAGATACTCTTTCTTCTCAGCAATCACTATCTGCGCAGAGAGCTCAGACAGATAAGAGGTTTATTAATCCGGGTTTGAGTGACAGTCTCAGAGTGATCATCTGCCTCCTCATCAGCTCACACACTCATTTACATCAGCAGCTCTCATGGGGGCTCAGGTCACTGAGCTGTTTCACAGTGTTCAAAGATATCAGCAATAAAAGATTAAATACACCTCATCCATTTGGGCTCAATATCTGTAATCTATTACTTTATTTTCCTTTAATTTGCCTATAATTTGCTCTTGTTCCTGGTATATTGTACAACTTGGAACAACTTGGAAGGACAACACTTTTTTCCCCATGTGTGATTGTAAACACAAACATCTTCACCACAAAGTCTCACCTGCGAGCAGGAACAAAGGAAAAGTGTGCGGCTGTGTTGGGGGAGAAGTTGCGAGGGCTGTCCAGTGGGCTGGTACCTGAAAGACAGAAGGGAAGAAATAAGCAAGAAAGATAGTAAGAAAGACACAGTAACAGAAAACCTGGCCCTGTATTCACATGCTGTCTTCTTTGTCTAACCTAGGGAACACTGAGGCGGCACCCTAATGTCCTGAGTTAGTTCAGGGAAAATCACAGGAAATGAACATCGTATGATTGCCGTACTTCATGGCTGATGAGAAAAGATAACTGAGCATGAAGTGGGGTGTGCTTTGTTGATGTCTGCCATTATCATAATAACAGACAATGTGTGAAGTCTTGTAATCCAGTGGAGCTGCTCAGTGACAACATTTTAAGCAAACTGGACCATAAACTATGTAGATAGGTATGAAAAAAACTATTTATAAATCAATGGATACTTTAATAATTCCGAGAGATTTAATAATTCTAACAGGGAAGTAGAAGCATTTAGCATGTGTAACGGATAATTATTCCTGGTGAATTGTTTTTTTTTTAAGCTTTGCCATCTCTCACTATGGTGGATGAAGAAGAGGGAATATGTGTCTTTTTCATTTAAGAAGTTCAGGTTAATAGAATACAGAAGAAAGAAGAATCACAGAGTGATTTTATGGTTTTATAACCAAGTAGTACCACACTGATCACTTTATAATGAATGTTTCTGCAATCCCTCAGTAGGTGCTCACAACAAAGGTATCACAATAGAGCAACCCTGCCATATTCGATACACTGCAAGACAATAATCTCAAATACATCACAAAATGTATGCATCAGAAAAACAAACCTTTTTTGTCTCTACCAAAAGCAAGTCAACCTTTATTCCCTTCACCCTCTTATTTGATAAGGTCCACCACCAGGAGCCGTTACCTAGTGGCTACTAGGTCATGTTAGAGGAGAATCCGATATTAATGATAGATTTGTTCATATAAACAGGAGTCTTCCTCACACACACACTTCACTCATGTGGTTCTGTCATAATCCTGAGCCAGCGTTTTGTGTTCCCACCCTTATGGTTCTGTTTCATTGTGTTCCTTAGTTTGCTTATTTAGATTCATAGTTTGTTTAATGTTTTGTATTTGTTAGTTATAGTTATTTATATTGATTCCCTGCCCCCTGTGTGGTACTCCAGTGTCTGTCCTGTCCCTTTGTCATGTCCCTAGTCTCATGTGGTGGTGTTGTGGTGGTTGTTGTTCTATGCGAGGATTGATAGTTTTGATCTTATATACTGCTCAAAAAATTAAAGATCATCAGAATACAGCATCAAGTAATAACAGAAATTCAGTTTAAAATTTCTCACAAGTATGTTTATATAAATGTATTTATTTATATAAAAAGTGAATTCAAAATAGTAATAGGAGATGCCTAGTTTGTGATCTTGTATTGACGTTTGTGTCCCAGTGGTCACATACTGGCATTAGCACTTTGGTAATAACACCCAGTCATATGTTATTTATAGCCAACAGCCTGTGTTGTTTATGTTTTTTTTTAAATCCAATTTTCAAGGAAATACATCACTTTCTCTTGTATTTTGATGAGAGTGAAGACAGGCTTCTAGACAGGAAAATTTCACAGGCTGGTGCTATTGGACAGCCGAGGGGAAGGGCGGGGGGCATGGGAATTTCTGCAGCACTCTTAACTTTGGGAACTACTGATCGAGGAGAGCTGGACAGGGCCGTAGAAGATCCTTAACCCACCAAACCCACCAAAATGACCTCCAGCAGGCCCCTGGTGTGAATATCTCTGATCAAACAATCAGAAACAGACTTCATGAGGGTGGCCTGAGGGCCCCACGTCCTCTCATGGGCCCTGTGCTCACTGCTTGGCACCATGGAACCAGACTAGCATTTACCATGGAATACCAGGTCCATGGCAGATGAGAGCAGATTCACCCTGAACACGTGAAAGACATGAAAGGGTCTGGGAGAAGTCGTGAAGAACATTATGCTTTACGTAACGTCGTTCAGAATGATGGTTTGGTGGTACATCAGTGATGGTCTGGGAGACTTATCCACGGAGGGATGGATAGAGCTCTACAAGGTAGGCAACAACAACCTGACTGCCAAGTATCGGGATATAATCCCTAGACCCACTGTCAGACCCTACATTGATGCAGTGGATCATGGGTTCCTCCCAGCCTCATGCAGCCAGTGTATGCAGGCAGGTCCTGGAGGATGGAGGAATTGATATGATTGATCTGTGCAGTATTGTTCATAGTAAGTTTCTGGTGACAAAACAAAAAGTATTTTTTAAAAAATGTGATGTATTCAGGGTGTTTGATGTAGTAGTAATGAATGATTTCTGCTACAAAACATCATCTTCCTATTGCAAGTATAGATTGTGCATAACCAACCTGAAAAGATGAATGAGTAAATAAAAAAGCATCATGAAAGCAGAGTATCTGTTAAGTGTTCTGCTCCTTCCTTTGTTTTCCTCGACGCTCCATCCATTTAAACGTGAACAACTTGGCCTTGAAGGAGACAGCGAGAATGTGTGATATATGAAGGGAAGAGAAGAAATATGTGTGACGAGCACTAAATAAATTACACAAGGCAAAAAATAGAGGAAAGTGGTTGTAATAGAGGACAGAGAGAAATGAAGATGGACACTCTAAGAACCTGACTGAGTGTCTCATTAAGTGAACAGACGCTCAGGGGAAGGTAAAAGGTGAAGAGTTTAGAGGAATGACTAATATGTCTTTGTGATTCACACTGAATTTTAGATTAAGATAAAGTACTGAATTTTAAAAGAAAGAAAGTAAAGTACCCGCTCCCTACAATTACTGTTATACTGCTGAAAATATGCAAAGAATCATTTGAATGGAAACAATGGACAAAATGGGAGAAGTGGGAGTGTCAGGCAAAATAAAGGAGAACACGACCAAACTCATATTCACATATAGATATAAATATTATATCTGCATTTGTGTGTGAAGTTATCTACATTAAACCGTGAGGGCCCTTTCCTGTGAAACTGTAGGAAAAGATAATTGTGACTTAAGGACAGGTAACACTCTATAAGGCCATACTTATTCCAGTGGCATCATCAACTTCATCCCTCTTTATATGAAGTATATAAGTGCCTGCTTAAGTTGTATTATTGTTATTAAGCTATGCATATTTGCTCACTCTTAGTTACAGCTTGGTACCTGTTAGATTTGTTTAGAGTTCAGTGGGGCTATGTCATATCTCTGTGATAATACCGGTATGAATTTTAACGTGTCACATTTCAATATCACTGCTATAGCAATGCCATGCGTTTACATTCACTGAAAATGTGTTTCACCACTTGAGACAAAAAAAACACACTATGAAGCACAACCCGTGTGTACAGGAGGAGATACTAGCAGCTGGTGATGTGTGATCCAAATGTAAACAAATGACTCAGCCAAGCATCGGAAGCTGCACTCAGTAGTTTCACTCCTTATGACAAAAAGAGCAAATTGTGGATGGAAATTACTGATGCGGTTACACAGTAGAAAAACAGGGCTTTAAGCAAAAAAACCTGAGCCAAGATTTTTTTTCTTATGAGACAATAATACGCAGGCTCCTGAAAAGTTACATGGTCAGAACAAAATTCACCTTATCCAAAGTTGGCAGTTCCTCTCTCACCATCGACAGCGCCTCAGCTTCCCCTCCCCTCAGGTTAAGAGTCTGCGTGTCATCCTTGACAGCACTCTATCCTTTCACTCCCATATCAATAATATTACCCAGTCTGCATATTTCCACCTACGAAACATAAATAGCCTCCGCCCCTCCCTCTCCCCGCATACCACATCCATCCTTGTTCATAGTCTTGTTACCTCCCATATTGATTTCTATAATTCCCTTCTAATTGGCCTCCCTCACAAATCTCTCAAGAAGATTCAAATAGTTCAAAACTCAGCTGCTCACATTATCACCAGAACCCCCTCATTTCACCACATCACCCCAGAATTCAGTTCAAAATCCTCCTGTTCACATTCAAGGCCATCCAACACCTTGCCCCTCCTCATCTAGTCCAACTTCTTCACACCTCTTCATCCCGCACCCTCCGCTCTTCCTCCTCTATCCACCTTACTGTTCCCCCTGCCTGCCTCAGTACAATAGGGAACAGAGCTTTCTCCAGCTCTGCACCCCAACTATGGAACTCTCTCTTATCAGACATTCGCAATATTGACGCTCTTCATATCTTCAAATCACGACTCAAAACCTATCTGTTCAAAATTGCATACTCGCTTTAGTTCTATTGGGCATTTTAGTTTGTGCTTTTTGTGGTTTGACTTGTTTTCACCCCTGTAAAGTGTCCTTGGGTGTCATGAAAGGCACTTATACAGTAAATAAGTAATATTATTACACAAATGCTGAATTTGTATTTCAATCAAGATCAACACAGAACGGAGACATTTCTTTTCACTGAACACCAAACATCTGCAGAACAGGCTGAATGATTTACTTAGAGCTCATAATGCAGCGGCTGCCACAGGAAATGATCCTCTCTAAATAAACCTGACATTATTTAATTAAGCCTACTGACACATCTGCACAAAAGCAGTGGAATGGATATGGATATTCACAGCAGGTCTATCTGCAGGGGAAAAAAAAACAGCACTCTGATAATTCTGCAGAATGAGGCTGAGAGGAAGAAGGGGTGAATGCAGATGAACAGGAGAGGAAATACTGGCAGCCTCAAAAAAGAAGGAGAGATTAAGCAGTCTGACTTTTCCACATCAATTATGCATTTTTCTCAGCGGCATGTCTGGACGGAGCAGAAATTCAAAAATGAATACGAGCATTTGCTTGACGTCAGATAGGAACCTCTGTCTTTGTAGTTATCTGTGCAGAACATGTATGCGCATACTCGAGTGAACACATAGGTTATTAGTCAGACAGATTGCTTGTTAGTGTCCATCTCAGTTTTGTGAAATGTCTCACACATATAGTGTGGCTGCAAGGATGTTGCTGAAGTTGCATTTAAAAGTACACAGAGGTCTCACTGGAGCAGTTAGCAGGCTCACCTATTGCACTCTTCTTCCCTGTTCATACTTTGTAGTTACAACGCCATGTGCATATGTGTGTGGACATTTAGTGAAGACACTAGTGATGGGCCAGCTGGTGTGTTTGTCCACTTAAGTGCAACACACACTACATGTCCTGTGCCAGGACAATACAACATAACATAACATAACACAACAAGACCCTTCACCGATGGGGATATCCTCCCGTGATTAATGAAAACATAAAATAAATGTAGAAGTCAGGATAACATTTCACAGCAGAAAAGTGTTCAGCAGAACACTATTTTTGCCCTAATTTGGAGGACTTGCCCTAAACTTTGATTCAAATACTTTTAGCCACCCCTGAGTTAGTAAAGATATAATACATATTCCAGAAAAAAATATGTTTACATTATTAACAATATTAATTAAATCAAAACAGTTGTAAACATCCTGTAAGAGATTTATATTCTGTGATTATCTTTAACATTTCTCCAAATACATTTTGGTAACCACATCCTAGAACAGACACAAAACATCTCAATGGTAAATAAATTAGAGAAAGTACATACTGCACTCTTGTACAAGGGCGTATACTAGATAATGTCTTTCTGTTTATATAATCTATAGCAATAAGCTAGATGTAATATATGCTTACAATGTATTCACATCGTATTGTAATAGTGTGTACAAGAATTTTACTACATAATGCACCCATATAATATAATCTGCTGACATCAATAATATATAGCATCACTATAATCATAAGGCAACTATGTACAAACTATAACGCAACCATGTTGTTTACACTTTGCAATATTGACTTTAATATTGCTCATTTTTCATCAATGATCAACATGATAGACAATGCTCAGCCAATCAAAAGTTGGTTAATCAATAAGGCTGAAGCTTAGAAATGATGTTACTCTTTACCTAGAAATTTGGGATTCCCCAGTTTCTCACTATCCAGCTACTGACAGCTGTTCAGAGACCTTATCCAGTTGCTAGATATGGGGAATCCCCATTTTCTCCATTTCAGTCAATAATGGTCAGCACATTATAATCACATGATTAGGCTCAACCAATCAGGCATGAGACAGAGGCTGTATAGCATTAGCATATATTATCATCCACCATGTTGTTTACTCTCCACTTCTGGTGATTTTGGAGTCTATAGACCAGAAAGTTAAAACCTCATGGACAGACGCCTGGACGGACGGTATGACGACACTATCCTCCTGCATGGGAGGATAAAAATTAGACCTTCTCTGATGACTGGCTTCCTCTAGCAGCCTGTGGAATGCCTCCTATGGGGAAGACTTCACAAAAATACAAAGGGCCTTGTCTTAGCATCTTAGTAACACTTTCTAACTGTAGCTTAAAACCTGAGTCCACTATTCATGTCACCAACTGACAGGATCCCAGCACACCACAAAACAACTCCAAAAACTACAAGGGTATGCAGTAGAAACACCCCCACTGAGATTTGTTGTGTGCTGATACTATGCTGCAATAAATATCACCCAATGTTGTCATACTACATCATAAATTACTAGATCACAAATACTAGAAATTAATTTTGTTTTGCAGTTCACTTTGCATTGTTGTATTTTAATTTCAAATGGAAAAAGTACAAAAGAATAATGTTTTCATGTTTATTTAATATTTCTGTCTTAAAATCTTTACAATTTCCCATAAGTCCATGAGCTAAATGGGCAAGTTGATAGTTTGCAGTTATTTTGGACTGAATTCTACATGTTGTTAGATAAATAGAAAGAAACACATCTGCTCTAAGAGCACTTATGTGCTTTATGGATCTCCCCATCAGAAGTAAGGAAAAGAAATCTCTTTGTGCGAGCAGTACCAGCAATTACAGGATTTCAATTCTTTAAGTAAAATAGCAGCAATGCGGGCAAAATGAAGATGGGAATAGAGGGAGAGATTATAAATCAACCACATTTAGAGCACGCTCAATTTCTGTTCCATTAGTCATATTGTTAGTGACAAATCATAAGCTAGTGTTTACATTTAGAGCAGTTTTACCTTCTAGATGACTGTTTGTCATTTCAGACACAACCTATTAATATATAATATATAGAAATGTAGCATGACTTTGAACAAATAGGCACACAAAGTCATCCCCCTGTGATACACATGCACAATTGCTGTGGCACAAAAGATAAATGCCACCTTATTTACAGATATGCTGATATTAGCCAGCCAGTTCAATATTGGCTGATACATCTGACATCATTAACAAACACCACCGTGCTTCATTTGTGCCTCACAACACAGTCAGTTATGACTCTGAGCATCTTGCAATAATCAATAGGTTGCAGAGAAAAATCACCATGGAATTTACTCAAGAAAAAAAAAACTGTGGCATAAATATTCCACCTGAATAATGAAAAGTGAAGTGAAATGTAAATTATGGTTGAGTGTATCTAGTAAGAGGTCTCATCAGACCATGTATAGGAGCTGCTTTGTTCACACATTTTTAGGTTTTCTGCAGTAAACTGCAATGACAGTGACCTACTTTAGCAAAAACCAAGAAATATGCTTTCATAGGAGATGCATGCAAATGAGATATCGGCACTGTGGCTCTTCATTTTCACTCGCTTCCTCCCTCTCCAGGGAAGATGTGGCGGGGATATTAAAATAATTGGGGAAGGGGCAAAAAGATATGTTCACATATGTGTATAAATATATAAAGCTTTGAGCCTGTGACAAGAAACTGAACAAGAGAAAAGCTTGAAGGCTGCTGTCTTCCTTGCAGTACTTCATTACAATTGCAAAACTGAGCAGTGGATTGACAGTATTCATCTGAAGTCAGAGCGTATAGCTGCCGATCAAAAGCTGACCTTTACCAAATAACAGCTTCTTGTCAGCCAGGAGGTGAATGGAAACTTCAGGCTGGGTGGAGTGGAACAAAAAGAAAAGATATTCTGTATGAGTAAATGGGGGAACACAGAAAAGAAAATGAAGGTAGATGGTACAACATTGCAAAAATATTAAGAGGGGTGAAAAAGAGATGATAAGAGAGGCAACAAGGGATTGATGCAGACCTCCAACATTTAATAAGTCTTTTTTGGAGAGGATTGGTGCTCATCAGACCCTCAGGATATTAGACTGAAGAATTTCCATCTGATTAGCAGCAAATGGCTTGGTGATTGAAACTATAATGAAATTCAGGATTAGGGCCAGCGTGAGAGACTGAGAAATAGAGAAAAGGGAATGAAAGGACACAGTTTAACCTCCAGTGGTTCATATTAATCAGTACCTGCCTAGAGTGAGTCACAGCCTGGGCTTAGACTGTAACAGCGTAACTAAGTGTGGAGCTGATAAAACACTTGATATAAAACTAAAATATACATCTAAGATTGATTTTTAAAGTAAACAGATCAAACCTAAACACAGCATTGTATAGAGTGGGGGGCAGCTTCACAGCAATAGGAGAGAAAATGAAAAGCAGCACCGTTAATTAGTGCTATTTAATTAGAGGTATTTATTTCCTTGGCAAGGTCTAGAACACAAAGGCAGCACTGCAGGACTAGTGGCAGTGTTACCATAGCAATGCAGCAACCACAGAAGCCTAGAAGATGGAGAGCAGGAAGTAGGAAGGAGAGAGAGAAGGATAAAGCAAACAAAGTGTAGAGTATTATTGACAGCAAACCCAAACACAAACCACAGCACAACAGACGCCCTGGCTGACATCTGTCCTGTCCTGACTCATGACCCTTTTCACCTTATGAGGCAGCAGCTAATGACTGCTTTTACTGCAGATTGATTAAAACTAAGAACTCTGTTCTTAAAAATAAGAACACACACATGACTGAGCAGCATTTTAGCTTACTGCCTCCAGTGATGTGGTATAGACACATCCCTTTTGGGTTGTGTCAGGCATTCAGCATAAAACTCTGCCTAAAGTACTGGCATTAACATTTATGCTGACTTAAACAACAAAAAGAAAATCACTGTCACATGACGTGATGCATGATGGCAAAATCTCAGCATTTACCCAACTCAGACTGTTTTAATATACTGTACCTGGATCTGAAATGACTTCCTAAAACATTGTCTTCTGCTCATATGAGAAGTGATGGCAGTAATTGACTTTATAGTGAATAGCAGTTCTTGTATAAATGATCATTCACTGACACCAAGGTCTCACATGATACATCAGACTGGTGACAAAATAAAATCTACAGTTTGACTAAAGACCATAAAGACTCTCACACTGAGCTGAATTAAGAGCACTGCAAATTACATTTTTTTTAAAAACATTTTTTAATTTAGTTTTTTGTTCTGTCATTTATTATTTTCCTTTTTTGCAATTAAAATAATAAATCAGTTAATATTAAGGAAGTGCATATTATGGGATGCATTTATCTGTTAGCTTACTTGTAAGTTTATTTTACAGTCTTAGGAATACAATGTCAAGACTGTGACTACTGACCTGTGACAGTGGCCTGTGCTTTCAGTAGTGTTTCCTGGGGTGAGTGATAAACTGTGACTGATGTAGTCTTATACATGTGTGTAAACAGGTGTCTGTCTGAGAGGATTTTTGATTTAAAACTGGTATTAAAATAATATCTGTCAGTCTCAGGCAGTAGTGCAAGTTTGTCTACTAATCAGAAGGTTGATCCCTGGCTCCTCAAGTCAATGTGTTGCAAGATACTGAATCCCAAATTGCCCTGAAGCATCCACTGGAGTGTGTGACAGTTGGAAATCACTTAAAGGCAAGATTAAAAAGCACTGTGTCTGTGTGTGTGTGTGTGTGTGTGTGTGTGTGACTAGCCAGTTATAGGCCTTACAAAAACCAGTCCATTTACTATTTACCATCAGATCGGTACTCAGTGTTAGCAGCTAGGTGCTCGTATAGATCAGAACTGGAAAAACGTTGGATCAGTGGATCCTTCCTCTCCACATCCAGAAACTTGAAGATCAATGCCAAGATGCACTGAAGCTGGTTTAGTGTGTTGTGTTGGCTTGATATCTTAGTAAGCAACTTTTTTTTCTGCATCTTTTTTGTGACTTTGTTTGATTAGACACTGATTTATCATTTATCAGCCATCAACTGATTGTGCACCTCATGCTACCAAGAATGGGACCACATAGAAACTAAACAAATAACACTGTAAACGTTAACAGTATTCCTAGATCGATAAAATCTTTAGCAGCAGTGAATTTTTTTGTTGATTATCCACAAAATTATTAGAGATTGATGTGGTACGCAATGACTAACTGGCACAAAAAAGCAAAATGTGGACATGTTTTGAGAAATATAATAAACTTTCAACAAATGACAATGTTGTGAACACACTCCAAGGTTACTTTGGTTAATGTAAAGTGTTAAGCAGTTATTTTATACTTAAAATTTCCAGGGAAAAACTGCCTAGGCTACTTGTGTGCTTACAGTTGACTTATGCGGTGTCTTTGGATATAGTGCCGTCACTACTTTTGCACTCTGCCTGCACCTTGTTTCAACAGATTCACACTTCAAGGTATGAAGTGTGTCATCAGTGACAAGAGCTTACTGGGGGGGGGGGAATGGGATGGAAAATGCCCTTCTTGTACTTACACTTATAAATGCTGCTATTTGCAAGCGTCAATAAAATGTTCAGTATTTTTTTTCTTATGTTGTCAGAAATACTGTTACCACAAATTTTCTTGCAATACTGTGATATAATTTTGAGGCTATATCACCCACCCCAGGAAACACTACTGAAAGCTTGACAAGCAGTTGGGATATACAAAAGCCACGCTGAAAAGGCAGAGCAGTCAGTGTTTTAGTGAAATGCATTAGTATAGTATACGAACAGGTTTATCTATAGAAGAGAGTAAGAGTTAGAAGCAGGTGAAAAGCCATATAAGCAAAAGTACTTATTAAAACAAACTGTTTTTCCATGTGTGAGTGATGTTACTGACAGGTAACCATTATTTCCTGTGGAGGATATGAAATGCGTGGGTCTGTCTGTCATCTGAACACAAACACACCATGGTAACGAGGCTCTCTCTGTGTCATACACAGTCTCTCCTTATAGTCAGATATGATGTTCAATATTTTACCATCTTCCCATCTTTCATATCTGTTCTGCTCTTTCTCTCCTCCCATTCAGTTGCCGCCACCAAGAATCCATTTTTATTGTCATTCCAGTCTATTTTGATTCCCTGGCTCGCTCCCTTTCATCAATCAGTTTCACAGTTATTTATCTCTTTTCCATCTCCCTTTCACTCTTTACATTTGAAGGGTGGAGGAGAGGGTGAGTGGGTGGAGGAGTGGAGGGGGTGCGGGAGAGGATGAGTGGGCGGATGGGCGATGGTAGGTTTGTGCGCTCGTCTTACACACTGTCAAATGTTCAACAAAAATTTTGTTGCACACATTTCATCCGTTACCTTTAGAAGCTGTAGCACACACCAAATATCAGCACACACACATTTTAATACTGAGTGAGTGTGTGTGTGTGTGTGTGTGTGTGTGTGTGTGTGTGTGTTTCTGCATGGTGGGTAGAATACTCGTGATGGGACTCCTGTCTGCTTCTCCACAGCAGTATTTCAAGAGTATTTTATAAAGGCTGAGATAAGCACTTCTATAAATATGTTTTTCAGAGATCAAGGTAATGTCTCATCTTGATGCATTTCCTTCTATAAGAGCAGCTTATAGAAGGAAAGTCAAAGATACTGACTTTAAACTGATTAATGAAATAAATCAATAATAAAACCGCAAGCTGCCAAATTTTAAGAGGTGGAAGCAGCTTCCAGATGACTTTATGCACTTGCTGTGACCTAGTGCTCATCAAGGAAAGATCCAGGTGCTTGACTTCTCTTTACATGATCAGATAAAGCAATCAAAGATCTGTCAAGAAACATAATTTCTTGAAAAAGAAACTCTTTTGTGCACTCAGATTACACACTCATGAGTCATATCAATAAAACCACTTGGTTAAGATTGGGTAGCTTCCCTCTTGGGCCAAAAACTACTGGGACATAGACTCAGGATCGCTAAGGGATGTTCTATGGTTTTTGGGAATTGGATGTTGTCAGTGTACTCTGAGCTCTGTGGGTTGCAGAGCACACTGTATCTCACAGAGGCATAGTCAGATTGTGATGCACGGAGTCTGGGGCGTGTGTCACACTTCAGGCTCTTTGCCTTGTTGCTTAAAAATAGCAAAAAAATGGCTTGAGGACCAGGATGGTATGCTGCAAAATACTGTCCTGCTGGTGCAGGCTGCTGTTATCAAGGATGGCTGTTACTATGGAGAATGTGACTCAGATTCAAGAGGGCTTTGGTGGGTGATACATGTAAATAAATTTACATGAATGTCAGCACGCAGGGTTAGCATTGTAAAAAGATAATCATTCATGCTGAGTATAAATACATGTGTTTAAATAACTATTACGGCAGTATAAATCCATGCGTCACTCACGATCCAATATTTAATTCTGATTTTTAAAAAGCCCATGTTGATAGTTTTATGATGTTTTGCATTTACAGGAAACAGCTGAATGCATGAATATTCTAGGCAAAGAGCAGGGAGGACCAGCAGTCTGTCTTCTGGCTGTCTGTGTAGCATTACTGCAATAAGACACCCTTGGTTACATCAGTTTAAAAATCAAGTGAAAATCTGAGTAATGCATTACCATATTCATTGCTAACAAACTGTAAATTAACAATGAATTAAACTTAAGTAAATACTTTGTAAGCTGCCACAAGCCAAAAGGCAGGGTACACACCCTGGACAGTAATTTTCATAGATGGTTTCAAAGTATCAACCAGTTGATGAACATTGCAAATACTCAATACTTAACAAAACAAACTATTACTTAAAATAATAAGCAATGGTTATTAATAGGTCAGCCCTATGTCAGCCTGTGCGTTCAATCAAAAATCTCACTGTGCTGTGCTCAGTGTGCCACCAGAGCTCTTAATTGAGCTTCGTTGGTGTGTGATTGTAAACAGCATGACTCCATCCATGTAACACAACTTGCTTGCTGCTACTACAGACTTTTTAGCAGCAGAAGAACACACAACCAATACTAGAACATGTACAGCTTAAAGTGATCACCTTTTCATCATAATTTATTCAGCATCTACTGCTATGCTGCCAAGAGACATGGCGTTATCATTACTGATGGTGTTGATATTTCAAATCTATTGGGCTGAATTGTAAGAGGCAGTTTATAAACAGGAGCGTGTGTTACCTGTGTGTCCATGCAGAGGCGAGTGCGGTCGTGGCAAGGTGGGTGAGGTGCTGGACGTGACAATCAGGCTCTTCCTGTTGCTGGCCCGACAACTGAGGAGAAACACAAAGGCTGTTTAGTGACTCAATCCACGTTCAAAGTTTAAATTAAGTTCATCGCAAAGACTATTTACACAACTGCAAGGATTTTGTGGACCTTTGAGCACAAAGATTCCTGGACATGGAATTTCCTTCTATGAATGTTCCTAAGCCACAATCAACTGTCACAGACAGTATGAAAGCACACTTTCACCTCACACAGTTATGAATGCTAAGTGAGTCCTTTGTACTGTTTCCAAAAAAATGGCAAAAGACCCCCTGCAGCTCTGTGCCAATAACCGCAGGTGTCTACTCTGCCGTCAGATGGCCTGTGTACGTGGAGCTGTCGAGCGTGCGCTCATGAGCTCACAGATGTTAGTTTCACTGAGGCAAGACATGCAGCAAGCACTGCCCTTCACACCGGAGGACAGTGAGGACACACAAATACATCAGACAATCACAGCTGAAATCACAAACACTGTGATGTCCTGCTTAACTCAATCATGACTACCTATATACAATACCACGATACCACAGGAGCCCTAACTGGACATTTGCTGTTATTTAAATCTTGAAGTGTAGGACAATAACAGCAATCCCAAATTTCTTTTAGAAAAACTGTTTAGAAAACAGGATTCAGAAATAACAACTTCAGTATTTATTTTTTAATCTGCATATGCAGTTAATTATGGGGACATTTTTATTTTTTAATTTCTGTAAGGTATTTCAACTGAACATTAATACAGCTGACAGTTGACAGCAACAGTGATCTTAAGTTGCTTTACATTAGGTAAGTTAGGTACTCATAGGACGCAAGGGCATCCAGCATAAAATCTTAGCCAAATCAAACATGCAGATCACAAAGAATGAGATTTCCATAACGGCAGTGAGAGAGAAAAAAAGGCAGAAGTTTGGAGGTGAGAGTAGGGACTTGAAACATATGATAAAGGGAGACAGCTGATGTAATGGAGAGAAGAAAGGTAGATATATTGTGTGCAGGAGCCCAGGTAGAAAGGAGCCAAAGCCTGGAGCACTGGAGGTGGATTCAACCTGTTCTGCCATGGTGCAGACAGGAAAAGTAATGGAGTAGGGGTAATCTTGAAGGAAGAGTATGTAATAGTATTGTGGAGGTGAAGAGAGTGTCAGGTAGGATCATGCATTTAAAGCTGGAAATTGAAGGGCTGACACTGAATGTTGTCAGTGCGTATACCCTACAGGTTGGATGTCAGAAGAGAAAGAGGAATTCTGGAGTAAGTTGGATTAAATAGTAGAGTGTGTCCCCAGGGGGGAGAGGGTGATGATTGGAGCAGACATCAATGGACATGTAGGTGAAGGGAACAGGGGGAAATGATGGTTAGGCATTGTGTTAAAGTGAGAAATGCAGAAGGGGTGGATTTTGTGAAGAAGATGGAAATAGATGTGGTGAACAGTTACTTCAAGAACAGAGAGGAACATAGGGTGATGTATCAGAGTGGAGGAAGGTGCACACAGGTGGACTTATGCAAAACTCACCCTACAATATTAAAGAGAACCCTGAGCCTATAGCAGGTTTAGCATCACCTATTCCAACTCTATAAATTTTATCAAAGGAACCACAAGTACGCCTGAACTCTGAGAGCAAAGTGCACTGCTGCGATAGTATGGTACTATTAGGTCTTTAAGATAACATAGGCCTGATCATTTGTGACTTTGGACATAACGATTTTGAATTCTATACTTAATTTAACAGGGAGCCAATGAAGGGGAACCAGTACAGGTCACCCCAGGTCTCTCTAGTCTCTGTTATTTTCCGCTCTCTCTTTTCACAGTACAATAGAAAATGTGACTCAAGGCTCACTAATCGCTGAACACTGCTTATGAGGTCGATACTGCACTGAAATGGTCAGACTTCAGCTCCCCTTTGGGCTAAGATGCTCATATGTGTGTGTACACACTGCTGTACCAGAGTTTCTTCTAGAGGAAAGAGCAATCTACTTTAAAGCTGTGACATCTGTCCCCAGACAGAAAGAGAAGAAGAGGAAATGATGCAGCAGCCTTCACAGCTAACAGCTCAAACATGAGCTCACAAGATTTTTTGACTTTGGTGTTTACTCTGAAGATCCAAGCCAAGTATGCCTGTAATGACTTGAGGAAATGCTGGCTTAAGGGGTGGCTGTAGCTCAGGAGGTAGCAGGTCACCTACTGCACTACCACCTTCAGGAAACTGTTTGTTGTGATTTGGCACTATATAGATAAAAGTGAACTGAATGTGAATCGAATCAAATTGAATCAGAAGGTTCGTGGTTAGATCCCTGGCTGCTCCAGTATGCCTGCCAAAGTGTCCTACTACAAAGGTGCTTCATTTCTTGCAAGGAGAATATCACCAACAGGTACAAAATCACCACCTTCTGACCAATTAATTTTCTACAAAACAGCATCACCATTACTGGAAGACCCCTCAGACCTGCACAGATAGCAGGTGTGTAATTCAGTAGTGATGCTGAGCATCCATGATGCACATCAGTAATAAATATAAATTCTAAGGGATAACTGTATTCCTTGACATTTTTTTTCTGTTGCCTGCAGTTTTAGAACACTTTTATAAGACAGTTCTATAAGACTTAATATATGGTCGTAAAACAGGACATCTATACTGTACTTAATGACCTTATATCAAATTTGCATGTAAACTAAACCTACGTTTGTATTAAGTTTTCTATTTAGATTTATTGTCTCCACCAGAGCTGGAGCTGAAAGAACTTTATTTTTAACATTAACTTAATGAAATACTGGATTATAATCCATCAGATTCTCTTGTGTCTTAATAATATAGTGATATAATTGTGGTCAGATACCGCCGATACTGCATATACGCATGCAGCGGAAACCCTGAGATAACTTAGCAAGTTGAAAAACAGCTTTGTGTGAATGCTTCACTCTGTATTTAATCACTATTATGAATCTCTGGCTCTCTTCCACAGCATGTCTTTTGTCCCGTCTCTCTCCCCTCAGCCCCAGGCCGGTCTTCCTGTTAAAAGGGAGTTTTTCCTTCCCACCGTCGCCAAGTGCTTGCTCATAGGGGCCGTTTTGACTGTTGGGTTTTCTCTGTGTTATTGTACGCTGAGAGAACTAAAACTACTAAAAATAATCAAGACATGAACCAAAACGCAATATCACAGAAATGAAACTCGTCACCAGGATGATAAAAGTCAAAACTGAGCCAAAAATGAAACAAGAAAATTAATTAAATCAAAACCAGAAACAAAAATCTCAAAATCTAAACATAATTCCAAAAGTCTACATGAAATATCTGGGCCCATCAATATACAGTAAGCAGTCAGCTGACTGTGAGAAGCCGGCAGGTGCAATCACCTTGCTGACTCTGAAAAGACCAAATAATTAGGATGATAAGTAAGGGAAGACAACTGGGTCAAAGCACCTTTGGCACGGCAAGGCCTGAGGGCTGCTGAGTACATACCAACCGTGGTCTGAGGAAGGAAAAACAAACCATGAACCCACAACAGGGTTAGGGTAATCTACTGCAACACATCAGCTTACAATTTACAGGATTTAACTGATTTATTCCCTGCTGGGGACACGGACGGCTAGAGACCCGATGCCCGAGTAGTTATTCTTGTTATGCTCCTGGGATGCATGTGTAGTTGGTGCCATTGATTGTAATTTTTAAATTTTCAATTCAATTTTATTTATGTAGTGCAAAATCCCAACAGTTGCCTCAGGGTGTTTAGTATTATCAGTGGATGAGTCAAAAAACAGGCTAACAACAACAAAGAGGCAGGTAGATCTGCACTTCTTTTCAGTCTTACTGTGTATTTTCTTCTAAATTACAGGAAAGTTCTTTAGTGAACAAATGGACACACAAACAGGGACAAATTCTCTCGATGTCAGCAGGTATTGGCACAGTAACAGCATGTGTGTGCTGTGTTAATTGGCCCATCACATCTGCCGGCTGTAATTATGCAGTTGTGTAGTGCAGTGTTTCTGACAGGCTGAACACGCCTGAATGATCGCACAGCCCATGTTTTTCCACAGGCAAAAAAAATCTGTTTGAAGTCTCTCTCTCAGTTTTTGGTTTTTCATGTCAGTGAGGTTCTTAATCTTTGCTTTTTTCCTACCTTTGTGATTTCAAGGCTTTAAGTTTACAAACTTCAGGGAATTTTCCTCTTGTAGTCTGGCTTTAAAGTTATTAGAATCAATATTTAGGTAGCAGTGAGGGTTATGGAAAGGGAACAAATGCACTGTATCGATGCATACTGGAATGTGTGTGTCCATGTGGGGATTTTTTAATAATTACAATGAATTACTGTATGTAATGCAAAAGTGGTATTCTGTGTGTAAATCTGTGTGTCTTCTACCATCTGCTGAAATATGCCACATCAGCAGTTTGAGACAGCATGCTGTTTACACACAAACCTGTATGAGGGATGACCTGCCAAATTACAGATTCAGTCTTGTGCATTCGTGTAATTTATTAATCTTACAAACACACACACACACACACACACACGCACACACACACACACACACACACACTACCTCTTTTTAAATTTTCCTGGAAGTATAATTGCACTGCACTTTATCTGAGCTCTTATAGAGCTGGGCTCAGAAGCCTGGGATTTAAACATAGACTGCAAACTCACACCTACACACGAAAAAGTGTCCTTAGGCAGGTGAGGAGTAGGAAACAGTAGGACGGACAGACAGACAGGGTCAGTTGGAAAGCGAGGCAGATGAATTGATGGCCAAAATTCAGAGTCTTCAATAATGATTACAACTTTAAATACGAAAATGATGGATTGAATGAACAACAGACCAGCTAATTACCCAGCCACATGGCATAAAGGTACCGTTAGAAGAAAGGTCAAGGGGTTTGTTACTAGTAAATGTTAAGTTGACATCTTAATCTGATGTTGGGAATGAGAACAGATGATTGAGGGTCCAAAATGTACACGCTTCCTCCTCTGGGGAGCAGGAGTATGGTAAAGAAATACAGAGAAATCCGCTCCTTTGGAGTATATGAATATTTAAAGAATATTTTTGTATATTCTACCATTTTCCATAAAATGTGTTGGTGAAACCTTACATAAAAATTATTAACACTACATAATCACTGATTCATATGCTCGACTGTTCAGAAATTTCACATTTAATTAACCTAAAATGATTTGGAGACTCTCCAGGTTACATCTGGAAATAATGACCTAGAAGTATATTGCTTGGAGAGTGCATTCATTCTTCTGAAACTAAAACAAAATTAAAACATCTAATCACATTAGAAAATTGCTGGAGCTGTAAAATAAAATGTCAATGAAGGTTAGTTTGTCTGTGTCAGCAGTGTCTGCAACCAGAGATGAGAAGATACAGAAGCACAATAAGGAATGGAAAGAAGTAATGAAGATGATAAAGCAAAGGAAAAAATTAACCACCTTCACCAGGGAACGGCAGGAGGATGACAATTATAGCCTGCAGCACATTCAGAGTTCCCCAAAGACCGAAAGAGCTGCTGAGTTTGAATCAGTTAATTTACAGCAACTGTTGCTCAATTTGTTGCTGTGAACAAAGGCAATGAACAAACCTCAGTTGCTGCCTCAAGAATATGGAATAACATCTGAGTCAAACAAGGCATCAGAAACATCTGAGGAACACTGGAAGTGAGAAGGTGCCTGCCACTGAGGCAGAGAAGTTTGCTCCTCCTGTATTTTTTGAGACAAGAGGGAGGTCAAAATATAAAAAAAAAATTAAAAAAAATCTCTATATCATTTATAAAATAAATGTTCTTTCTTTTTTGAAAGAATCCATTATTGAAATTCGAATAAAATGCCTCATTTACTGGCAAATGGAGGCAAGGCAGTATGCAGTGCAGAGGGCTGAAGCACAGAGTAAAATGACATTCAATACGCTTTTTTCATGTTGATCTGTTACTGGCTAGAACACGTAAAATGAATACACAAAATGATCCTCCTAGAAATCTATGAAATCTCTTCCGCTGTATTGCAGAAGAAGATGAATGGCAAAATAAGTGATTAAGTAGGTTATTACAGTACTGAAACTACTTTTAAAATATAATTTTAAAATCTGATTTTATTTAAGCGTTTTTAAAAAGAGTCCAAATGATTTTTCCCCTGGTTACATTTCCTTTTTTTTTCTTCTTCTTCTTTCTTTTAAGCTGAGCTATAGCTAGGAACCTGGCACAGGCCAATACTAAAAACAGCCATTAGCTTATTGTAGCAGATCTGAAGAACTGATAATTTAACTTGGAGAAATGATACGGACTGCGGCGTGCAGCAGTGACAGGATATTCGCCTGCACAGCCTCAGACCTCGCCAGTCTAACTGTCTGGGTCTCCAGACTCCACACACCTGGCACTGGATCCTGGTATAGTCAATGGACTGCTTCAAAGCCTAAATCATGGACGATGACTTTATTTGTACTTTTACTGCACTTCTTGAACTTCTTCTAGCATTACAAGATCCGAGGAAGAAAAACAGCTGTTCCTTCTGTCCTAGTCTTAAACAGGAATTATGGCAGCAATAAACAATGTCTGCAAACATGAAGTGAGTGTAACTCTCCCACAGGCCGAACAACACATGATGTACTTTTAATAATATCAGACAACATAAGGATTGTGAGTCATGTTACGCAATTGCACATATTAACATGTGGCCAAACAATTACTGGTGGTGAAAGACTGGATCAATCAGGATCACAGTTTGAAAAAAAAAATTACTTTAGTACAGCACTTTTCGAAACATACATTTATGAAGTGCTTCACAGTCTGGATAAAACCACACAATAATGATGTGTACATGTTCCAACCTACAAACACACAGTCAAGCATATGGCCTTATATTCATTCAGACACACTTCCATGCACACATTAGATGTGAACTACAGCGTAGCCAAAAGTAATTGGTGAAACACGACCTTTCAGCCATCGTTTTAAAACAAACCATTCATTCAACTGACCTAATGGGATGAGGAAGGCTCTTTACAGTACAATCGTGTGTTACGCAGCAGCTCTCTTATCAGAACAGTTATACATTTTTCATTTTTAACGTCTGATCAGTTCAGTAGAGTCCAGAAAATATTTCCGGTCAGGTTTATTCTTCTTCCAGTTTCCCCCTTAAGTTTAATGTCAGTGCCTTCAGTAATGAAGTGTCAGTATTATGGAGATGGATGTTAGCCATAAAGAGAGAGACCTCTCTGAACATTAGTAACTAACAAAAAAATATGACACTTAGGAGCTTGGCAATTAAATAAATATCTGGGGTGTTATTATTGTGTCGTTGTACCTCAGCCTTCATAGAAGTGATGTTTCCTCTCAAATACACAGTGGTGTCTCTCCTTCTGGAACATTTAAAGGGCCAGTTCATCCAAATAATCAAAATTGTCTATATACTGGAAGCTGACAGGTGCAAATAGATGCATCATTCCCATCCACATTCCACAGCAATTGCTTTTAAGAAATTTTCTAAGCCACTGATTTAAAGCTTGAGTTTATGCTGACAATAAAAAAGTGGCAAAAAAATAGCCAAATGTAAATAAAATTAGGCCATGGGTTGGCTTTCCTTCTGCCCCCGTTAGTTTTCTGAGTCACCAGCTACCACCAGTGCCTTTAATGTACGCAGAAAAGGTGCCAAGAAAAGATGGTGGTACAAGGGAGCATAGGATACAATTAAAAAAAATTCTAAGAGCGTCTCCAGTGGGTTGCTGTCAGTTGATGCATTATCAACATTAGCTCCCTGGATGTTTATTTCTGACTCACAGAGACAAATGTTGCTGCAGTTCTGAGAATTTCCTACCTTCTTTCTCCTGCAGGCATTTGGATTCCTGCTGGGAAACATGCATTCATTATGCAGAGATGACTGAAGGCTAGAAACACACTGTGCGTGTGTGTGTGTGTGTGTGTGTGTGGAGTGTAAAGTGTGCTTTTGTGTACCTGGTGTCATCATCAAAGCAGCAGGCTGTCAGGTAAGAGCACAAAGAATGAACTGCTTCTATGGCTGAAGAAGCATTTATGTCTGAAACTTCTGTTTTAATACTTAATTTTTATTTGTCAATTTTTGTTGTAAAGCACTTTGTTGTCCTTGTCTACAAAGGTGCTACATAAATACATTTTAACTACTTATTGTCAAAATTACCACAATATTACCTGAGTTGGAATGGCCCTTTAGGATTTTCTATTAGTAGTTGTACTCCTTGTTGATTCACAGGCCCATTTAACAGTATGGAGGAAAGTCAATTAAAGGTGTGATTTACAGTATTAAGAGAAAAACTTACTGGGTTTTTTTTCGTGTTGTTTTAAAGATGACCTTAGGGGAATTGATGGCATGCATAGCACTTTGTTCTTCCATATCAGTAAATGTTTGCACATGTTTACTCACTTTCTAGCTGCAAAATGAGAAACTATATAAAATCTCAGGATCTAAAAAACTTTGCCAGTGCAGAAGACACAGACAGTTATAGAAAAAGCCGTTACAGTGCTGTGACATGGTTGACAGGTAGTGATGAGAAAACAGCTCCACTGGTGTTCGGCACACACACACACACACACACACACACACACACACACACACACACACACACACACACACACACACACACACACACACACACACACACACACACACACACACACACACACACACACACACACACACGCACACTAAACAGACTGAAGGTTTAAGCAGATAACATCTACAGCTAAACATATTTACCACAGTCCACACAATAACATTGGTTTCAGGGTCACAGCCACCACAGAAAATCAAAGCAATGACGAACTGTGTGACTGCTTGTGTGTATGTGTGTGCTCTGCTGTTTGTGTAAGGAGCTGTGTGGTTATTATCCCAACAATACAGGATTTAACTCCTCATCTTTCTTGTGTTTAATTATGAACTGTTTCTAGCAAATAGCCTAGCATCAAACTTCTGTTTTTGTTAAAACCTACATAGGGCTGAATTCAAAGACGCCCTACTCCATTTTGCTGAAATTTCATTGCAGCAACTCAAAATGGTACTCTGTGGTTTATATGACCCCGACACGCTTGTAAGTATGGAATTCTGGAGGTGTTAGATTAGCTGTGCAGCCTCTGTAGGGTCCAGGGGTTGTCTCATTGTTGCCCTTCTAGTGCAACTGTTGTTAATTCCATTAACACCAAAGCTGCTACTTAACTGACCAGTTCAATATCCCATTAGTTGAATTGACTTGATCTGATCAATAAGTGTTCCTTTATTTATTCTTTTTTTTTTTTTTTAAATAGTGTAATGTCAGAACATTAGGACTACCTTTCTACATCACCCCTGAAACTATCACCAAAAGCCCAAAAAGACAAAAACACATATAAACAAAAGTCCCATCATTGTTTCTGGGGTGCAAAATGTGGAAATTGATTGCAAAGAAGGCGATGCACCAAAAACCTCTTAGTGATTAATTTGGTTGTTAGCACATTGCTACAGTTGCCTGCTACTACTAGCTGAGTGGCACTAAAACCTGAAAGAGTGCAACGCAAACCAGAAATGCAGAAGGCTCGGATTCAGAGTACAAGTTTGCCTCAGTGGTGTAGCCAACCAGTTTGTGTCACACTTTCCTTACAGTTTCCAGTGTTTGTAGACAAGTCTGTCATTTCCATTCAAACTACGACAACAGCAATATACCAGCAACCAAAGCAATCACAAGGACGTTTTTTTATCCAACTAATTGGGGAATATGCACTTTCTCTTAGCAACAGATGGTTGCCAGGGGTCATTTACTGGTCTGCAGGCCTGCGTGACTGGGGCTTTAGCAATCATTTTCCCAGCGGCTGCCATCAACCTCCAGCAACCACTTTCAGCTGGTCGGGGAATACTTATTTTTCCCCTCACGAATGGTGGCTGCCAGATGGTCACCACTGTATGAATGCGGTCTTATTCAATTGATAATACACTGTCACCGTGATTGTTGCAGGTCCAAAATGGTGGACAGGTTAATGTCATGAGGTTAGTGTCTGCAAAACCTCTATTTAAACAACAAAGGCACTAGCAGGTATCAAACCGGTAAAGTGTGTGTGGTGGAGATTAGCTGTTAGTGTACACACAGAGGAGACATGCAAAGGTGAAAATTAGCTGTCAAACAGTTCAGAAAAATAAACAAAAATAAGGTCCAGTGCAATCTCAAAGTCAGCATACCTCACTTTTACCACAGGTACGCAGTCATTTTGGAGTAGATACAGGAGAGTGATATTTGAAGAACAGTCAAATATTTGTCCATTAATTATGGATTAGAGAAAACCTAAAGTTTCCACTGGTGCCTGACACCACAGGGCATCCTCAGAGGTCTGGTGTCCATGCCATGATTGCTCAAAGATGTTTGGTGGCACAAGGTGGACCTACACATCATCAGGCAGGTGGTTTGAATGTTTAAGCTTATTCATGTATTTCCCATTCTGTCATTTTAATATCAAACAGCAAATACAAAAGAGCAAACCGTGCCAGGAATCTTACAGTGTAGCTATATTCTTTTAAAGTCTAAAATTGACTACAGAAGCAGAGTTTTGTTTTAACTGCAGGCTAATGATATAACAATGCAAAAAATAGAACCATTTTGGCTTTGAAATGATGTTGAAACCAGACTTACAAGAGACAAAGCTAAAAATAACCTGTATGTAGTCCATCTGAAAATGATGGAGAAGTGTTATACCTCTGATCTGAATGTAGTAAACGCTGCTACAAAAAAAAAAAAAGAGTTTGCAATGATACTTCAGATCACCTTCATTTTGTGCAAGTGATGACTTTTATGTCCTGATTACAGCTTAACGTCATCTGTTGACTCCATCCACTCCAATCCAAAAACTGCCAGAGCCTGTTGCTATGCAGGAGTTTCCTTATTGTCTCACTTCACAAGCCCTCTCCCTTAAAAACACTAAGAAAAACACACAACAGGATGTGGTGACACATCTGTTGTGTGTGTGTGTGTGTGTGTGTGTGTGTGTGTGTTACCCCTGTTATTACAGGGAGGAGGAAGAAAATTGCTGTTTCAAAGTGATAAGTACAGCCCTGTCTCTGCCTCTCGTTCCTGTTGGAGAAGCTGATTCTGGCTTTGATGGACAGGAGAGAGTGGAGAAGGAGGAGAGGGGAACGACAGATGAAGAAACAATGATGCACAATGACAAACATGCTTTACAACCTCATTGCCAATACAGTCATGTAGATAAAATACAATAAAAAAAAAAGAACTTGAAAACAACCATCCACACTGCAGATGCCAGCAGAGTTGCACAGGGCAATAACATCCACTTAAAAAGCATCCTGTTCATACACCAAAAACAGATCCAGTTAGCTGACCTTCATTTTGGAGGTGTCCCTGCTGAGCATTAAGAGATGTAGTGAATAGAAAGAGGAAGGATAAAGAAGAGGAAAATAGCAAAACAGAGGCAGTGGTAGGAAAATTTAAAAAAGAAAGCATATTTAAAAGAGGGGAAAAAACTAAATGAAGACTCCCAGAAATGAAAGAGAAAGGATGGGTTTGAAATGAGCATGTACCTTTTGGAGCGCCGCAGCATGCTTCTCTCAGGCAGTGAGAAATTGGAGAGCACCGTCCAGAAGGACTCAGACATGCTAGCACTAGTGCAGTGCAATCATCGCTCTAAGACAGCGACACTCGGCAAAGAACGTGGTTAACAAACAGACACTGGCTTCCACCTGTCACACCGGCAACATCAAATGTGTGAGAGCTGCTAGTGTCTCTCCTCCCTCCTTCCCTGTTCTCATTCTCCCTATTCTAATCCTCTCTCTCTGCACTCAGCAGTGCCTCCTCCCTCCCTCCCTCCCTCCCCTAACACCTCTGTTTCTAAGTGGAGCTCAAATGACTTCAGTTTGAGCAGGGATACATCATCAGTTCACAGATGTTTATAGACAGATGTTTGATCCTGAATAATCAATATACCTGCCAATGGTATATTGGTTACATACGGAGCCATTTTCCTTGTGTTACTGGCACAGATCATTTAGCCCTTTCACACCACAGATACTGAGAGAGCCAGGAATCTATTTTGAAACTATGGCCACATTTTGACTGAACAAAATGAACCCACATTTTGAGCTGTTAGATTCCAGGGGTTTGAAGTTAGTTTACAAACAGGTTGCACCTCACATTTGATCAGGTTACTTAGTAACAGCAGACTCAAAAGTAGCCTGATATCAGACAAAAAGAACAACACTGGCACATTAAAACGTACCATGATGCAGGAAATTAGCTGTCTGATGCTCAAATTTTCAAATGAAGGCGGAACTTTAATTTGGAAGCTACACCTTCTCATGGCAGCATCAAAACTTTGTTTGACTTGGGTATGGTAAATAGACTGCTACTTATATGACACTCAATTTCAGCACTCAAAGCACTTTATACTACATTCCTCATTCACCCACTCACACATGCATTCATACAAGCACTTTTTTCTAAATGTAAGTGCTTTTTAGGCTCAGATTGACACATGCAAACTCACATCTGGGGCAACTTAGGGTTCAGTATCTTGGCTACTTCAACACATGGACCAAAAACCTTGCTATTCGTTGCGACCTGCTCTACTACCTGAGCGCCCGAATGAATGCGGGTGATATGATTTCTATTTTCCCTATACTCAGTGGTTTCCGTCCATTTAACATTGCTAAATGAAAAACATAATTCTTTGGCCCAAACAGTTTAGTGTGGTACACAGTACAGTTCGGTCTCACTGTGATCCTTCTAGTGCAACTGTTGTTAATTTCATTAACACCAGACCAGTTGTAACTGAATAGCAACCCCCTCTGCTACTTAACTAACTAGATCAATATCCTAGAAGTTTAATTGAGGTAATGTTATACTCAAATTAAAAAAGTATTCCTTTAATTTTTTGAGCAGTGTATTATAAAGATATTGTGGTCCAAAAGGTCCTTAACTTGTAAACAGCTGGTCATGTGAATGAAGCTGTCCTACTGTAAAAATATTACAGATTGTTGCGTGCTGCTTTGCATGTGGTATGTCTGCAAACTCTGCTCCCCGTTGCTCACATCAACATGCAGTCCTCCAAGAAGCATGCCCTATATGGACAAAAGTACCGGGCTACTTAAACATTATGCCTACAGGAGCTGTACACAGTTTTTGTGGAGATGTTAATGCCACTGAATCAGTGTTGATGACTTTTACGTACTGTGCATCTCAGCACTCAGTACCGCCACTCATTGCCAATGGCAATCAGACTGAAAACACCTGAATTCAAATATTACAAGGTGTGGCCTAAAACTCTTGTCCATATAGTCTATTTTAATTATTTAAATTCCAGCGGTTGAGCATGCATGTGCATGTGTTCTTCGCATACTGTCAAATTCAATATAGAAGTATGTGTGTGTGTGTGTGTGTGTGTGTGTGTGTGTGTGTGTGTGTGTGTGTTTGTGGTTTTCAAAATAAAACATGGTATCAGACTAAGGCGCTGAAACTATAAATGATCAAACACAAATATTGCACATGGAAGCTGCAAAACAAAGTGAGTTGCCCTTTAAAGAAACTAGCAAGAGAATGATGTAAGTGAATAATTTCTTGTGTCACCAGATGAGCACAGCTCGTTAGTGCTGTTTGCTGGTTCCTCTCAATGGTCTGTCAGCTATAACACCAACGCTGGCTGACAACAACAAAAGGTTGGGGAACTCAGTAATGGAAACAAATAGAACACAACACACAACCCCCCCAAAACCCCAAACAGTTATGAGGTGACACGCAGGGCGGGTCTTACCTCCAGAGGAAGGGGTTTCCTCGCTGGCAAACAGGGGCTGACAGAGGGCCATCAGAGGAACAGAGGGAGGGAAAGGAGGAGGAAGAAGAGAGGGCGAGGGTGACTATGGGGGGCTGAACGACAGAGGGATGAAAGGAAGAGGGGGACAGCAGGTGCTGGAGGAGACTGCTGTTGCCGTGGCAACGCAATTGAGCTGGTGACCAGATTCTGCCAAAAGAGGAGGGAGGGGAGGAAGATGAAGAGAAAAAGAAGCAAGGAGGGATGCGTGATGAGGGCTTGTGACTGTGAGCTGGGTTGTCTGGTTAAGACGACATCCATACGCTTTTTTCCAACTGCCCGCCTGCTGTGCCTTTAGCTGGACTTAAGGAGCAGTCAAGTGACAATTTTCACACTAGACTGTAAAAACAAGTTAAGCAAAATCTTCTCTGGTTTCTGCTCATGGGTAACATTTGTTCTTCTCAGTCTTAATGGTTTACTGATCATTTAAAACAGGAATTTAGAATTTATCACTGTTTTATTATTTGAATTGTTTGTACTCCGAAAACAAATTCAGAAACCCCTCTGATCATGTGTACACAAGCACACATTTAAACTACAATGCTTAGCAAATTTATTAGACCACCACCCAATGTTAGCTGCATGCCCTAAAGGAACAATACTGGTAATTACCAAAATCAATTGTTTAGGTTTATGCAATGGTTAATCCACCAGTATGCACAAACTGGTGGACTAACTGGTGAAAAATAGTAAAGAACATTATTGCTTTATTGATTAAGATGCTAAATTACAGTTTTTTAAAGTACTTGCATTCCTGAGCAGGTTGAATGTTATACTTGATTAATTTCTGACTTCTCAGAGAAGTCCAGTGTGCCGGCTGAAAATGTGAATTCAGTTTTTTATGTGCCTAATAAAAAACTGTGATTTTTAGTTTTAAACAATTTTGCTACAGATTTCTAAAATATTGGTTTCATGTTTTCTTTTTTTATGACAGATGGTCTAAATAAATTTGTTAAGCACTGTGAATACTACTCATTATTCCCTTAACTACTATTCAGTATATCAGCGGACAAGATTTATCATGCATTCATACGCCATCACAATAGCCTCTACCACGCAGTGACAGCCACTGGCAAGACATAGGACATTTCCCTCTATTTAAAGAAGCCTAGGACACAAAGTGCTGGTTGCATCTCCTTTTGGGTAGATGTCAGATTTGGATTCCTTATGTGGAATCCTTTCCAGAAATGCCTTGCTTTTGAGGGTCGGACATTTGGTTGCTGGGTTGTGGTCCTTTGAATTTCAGATGTCGCGCCCTTTTTCATGAAGAAGCGCGAGGGGTTGGTGGCGATGTCTCAGGAATTTTTAGTCCGATTGGCCTTTTCCCAATGGGGACTGTCTATGTACCGGATTTCGTCAGAGTCTGAGGGAGTGAGGTTTACCCCATTGGGTTAACTAAGATGGAATGACCCTTTAAGAACCTGTCACTTAAAAATCCCATGCTGCTATTCAGTCATTATGTTGTCTTGCTATTAGTTGCTATTCTGTTATCACCACTGCACCTTAAAACCATTTCAGCTTCTTGCTGCTATCGTAGAATGATGCTATACCTGTTTTAATTTTAGAGTAGTGCATTCTTATTCTATTTTTTCTCACCTTAGTTTAGCTACCTATTTATTTTTTGTACTTATTTAAATTCTCTTTTTTTTATTACTCTAATCCTATGTTTAACCTATCACATACACCGAGACCTGAGAAACTACATTTTGTAGTCTGAATGACAATAAAGCTGAGTCTGAGTCTGAGTCTATAGACTCCCTAACCTTGGGCACTGAAGGCAGGGTTAGGGCACAACCACCTTGCTATAGTTGGAGGAGAATTGCAGATGGAAAGTATGGCTAGATAAAACATGTAACTCACTGATCATTTTCACTGATGCTAAAGCATGCAATAGGACAGTTTTGAGTAGTACCTTCAAGTCAACATACGCTAAAGGCTCAAAAGACAGCCCTGAGAGTGCCTCTAAACCTGTGGGCAAATTCAAGGAGCAAACAACAGGCTTAAAAGCAAGCCTCAGTCTTATCAGAGAGTGCTGACCAACTGCTGCATTACTAAAACCAACATGAGACTACAGCTAAATAAACTTTAATATGTATGTGATATATAATTACTATTTAATAATGGCCATATTAGAGTTCCTATGGACTAAACTTCTGATTGGTACATAGAGGCTGTGAAATGCTCCATTTTACCCAGCTGACGTGAGTGTGGAATACCCCAAAATCTCACTGTCAGATAGCTCCAGGCCAGAATAACCCTCGACAGGTTACTCTGTGGCAGAAGGGTTTCCCAATAATGCCTCATTTCCTTTATACATTTATTTATACATTCTTGGTGGGTGCCTGACGAGCAATATTTTCCCATCATACAGATCCCGCTCCCACCTTGTCATCCTGCACTGCGGCCCAGTTAATGGATAGACAGCCTGGCTGCTGCACGCTTATATATTGCATGATTGTCAACCTTGAGGAGGGTTTTGCCTCCCAAACCAAATAAAAACAAAAAATCCATAAATTATGAATCAAATTATAAAAGCTCCTTTGTTTAGTCTTTGAACTTTTTTTTTTTTACTTGTTTTTTAATCACTTGTGATAGTATTAGAATATAAGCTTCTATGTTTACATCAAGACTGGCTTTAAATTGACAATCAGTTTACTGCCCTTTACCTCAGTGAACTTTCACTAAGACATTTAAGCTGGTTTTGTAGATACTATACTGAGCTTTCAGTAGATGGCAACAAATTTGCTGATAGTATAACAATCATATTGTATGAACATCCAGCACCCAAGCAGCAGTGCCACTAAGTATCCTCAACATACTGCCTGACTGCCTGCAGATGTCCCCTCACACCAGGTAGAAAGCCTCACGCACTAACTTATCACAGTTGGAGATGGCTGGACAGAAACTTGGATCAACTTCACAGACCAATGTCAGGACCCCCATGGAGGCACTGGGTCAGCACATAATAAAGAGCTATGGAGTTTGTGTGACTGTGAAGTGGTATCGATACAGTTTAATCCAAGCACACACTGTTGTAGATATAAATTCAGCTGTAAATTCAGAGAGATCAGCTGTGAGTTGTCACAGATCTGCAGGGCAGAATGACCTTATGGCACTAATCTCTATGAGCCCTCTCCCCTGCTGGATAGGACAGAGTGGGAGAGATCACCTACTGGGAGGTCAAGGGCTGCACACATTTAAGTATGTGCAGTCTTTACCCAACATACTGTAAGGCCATCTGTGGTGTGCAGCCACAGTTTTAACACAGCAATTGTTGTAACAAAATGACAAAGTTGTAATCAAATTATAGACTGGAAAATAATTCAGGCCAGCTGGCGCGGCAGTGGAAAAAAAACCCTAATGTCTCAAATGTTGTTGGGAAGCACCTTGATCAGTAGGTTTTTGGAAGAGGTTTGCAGGACAAGGTCAAATTAAAGATGATTTGAATGGTTCTATTGTGAATAATATACAGCTGGAAAATTCCACTGCATATTACGCAGTGACACATTGCATGCTGCTTCACAATATTAACACAACACAACAAATCAGTCAACTCGAGCCTGGACAGACATCTTGTTGTCTGTGCATCTTTGCTTTATCTAAGGCAGAGATGACATGCAGAGTAAAATCAGTGACAGCAGTGTGCTCACAGACCTGCAACGTTTATTTTTAGAAGTGACTTTAATTGTTGGTGGACCAACTAAACAGGTGCTTGGGGCTGTAATTAATACAAGTGAAGGAAGAGCAAATTAAATGGAATGTTTTGAAAAAATGTAACTACACTATATTATTATCTTAAAGGTTAGCATTGCCCTTAATAATTTGTTCATAACCTCCACAGAAAGGAAAACGCATGCACATTTGCATGTACACGTGTGAAAGAATGCAAGCACAGTCATGTTAATCTGTTGAGCTGATGAAAGATTCCCCACCGTGCTGGGATCTCACCCCGATACCTTCTCATGTTCCTGGCTCCTCGTGGTTTTCCATTTCACTCAACTGTTTCACTGACTCACTATGTATGTACACTATGTGTTCTGCACTGTGAATGCCTATGGGTCACTGCTGTGGCACCTACATAAATTCTGTTTTTATTTATTTAGTTATTTATTTATTAAAAATGTTTAAATGAATAAAAACATCTTATTTGAAAAATATATGCACGCACTTTAACTTCTCAAAAACAATTCGTTACTTATGTTCTTTTATTATGGATCATTCAACCATAACTACGGTTTTCAAACCTGCTTTAATTTCTTCTAAATCACTTAAAATTTTTACTCTCTCTTATTTGGCATAATTTTTGTAGTGTTAAATGGATGGCATTCACAGCTATATTTCCATTGTAATGTATTAAGAAGCTTTGTCCGGTGATGTACAATTCATGAACTATGTGGCTAAACCATCAAAAAATAAAAAATAAAAGTTTATATGAAGCTAATCCTCTTTTAATGCCTGGCTGGCCTGTAGTTGGCTAATATGAGTATCATGTGGTATGGGATCAGAAAATGTATTCAACAAGGAAAGCCCATGAGATTAAAATCTATTTTTAAAGGGATAGATGTGCAGGACTTTAGATTGTAGCAGTCTGGTCACTACTGGTGATTACAAATCTGAAAAGACTGTAATGATGCACAAAGTGGCCCACGCATCAGTTTTTGGCCTCTCCTATTCCCATAAGCTGAAGATGCACTGAAGATTTTAATATTTTTAAAAAATCTTACATATACACTATATTGCCAAAAGTATTTGCTCACCCATCCAAATCATTGAATTCAGGTGTTCCAATCACTTCCATGTCCACAAGCACCTAGGCATACAGACAACTTCTAGAAACATTTGTGAAAGGACAGGGTCGCTCAGTGAATTCCAGCGTAGCATGACAGGATATGACCCGTGCAACAACTCCAGTCATAAAATTGCCACACTTCTAAATATTCCAAGGTCAACTGTTTTGTTGCAGTATAATAAAGTGGAAGTGATTGGGAACAATAGCAACTCAGCCACAAAGTGGTAAGCCATGTAAAATAACAGAGCAGGGTTAGTGGATGCTGACCAACACAGTGCGCAGAGGTCACCAACTTTCTGCAGAGTCAATCGTCCAGACTTCCAAACAGGAACAGCTCGTAAACAGCTTCATGGAATAGTTTTTCATGGCTGAGCAGTTGCATCCAAGCCTTACATTATCAAGCACAATGCAAAGCACTGGATGCAGCGGTGTAAAAAAAGTCACCATTGCAACAGTGGAGAGCATGTTCTCTGGAGTGATGAATCATGCTTCTCTGTCTGGCAATCCGATGGACGAGCCCGGGTCTGGTGGTTGTCAGGTGAACGATACTCATCTGACTGCATTGTGCGAAGTGTAAAGTTTGGTGGAGGGGGGGGGGGATTATGGTGAGGGGTCGGTTTTTCATGAGCATTGAGGATTCAGCCCCTTAGTTACAGTGAAAGGAGTTCTCAATGCGTCAGACCTACCAAGACATCTTGGACAATTTCATGCTCCCAACTTTATGGGAACAGTTTGGGGATGTCCCCGTCCTGTTCCAACATGACCACCAGTGCACAAATCAAGACCCATAAGGACATGGATGAGTGAGTTTGGTGTGGAAGAACTTGACTGGCCTGCACAGAGTCCAGACCTCAACCTGACAGACCACCCTTGAATCAGAGGGAATGTGAGCCAGGCCTTCTCATCCAACATCAGTGTCTGACTTGGAAGAATGTTTATGGGAATTTTTGACCACACTCCTAAACTTTGTGGAAAGCCTTCCCAGAAGAGATGAAGCTGTTACAGCTGCAAAGGGTGGGCCCGGCATCATATTAAACCCTATGGATTAAGAATGGGATGTCACTCAAGTTCATATGCATGTCAAGGCTGATGAGCAAATACTTTTGGCAATAGTGTATAGTTTGTATCTTTCTTAGCTTTTTTTTTAATTTTATTTTTTTTCCTTCAAAGGTACTCTAAACTGTCTTTGTGTATGACATGTAAGACACAAATAAACTTTACAGAAATGAAAACTAGAGCTGCAATAATCAACAGAAAATTCAGCAGCAAATGAATTCAATCAAAACATGTGCTGCATTTTATGTTTGAAGGAAGAATGTGAAACATTTGCTGTTTATAACCTTTAAATATGAGAATTAACATTTCCTGTTGTTAAACATAATAATAAATTGAACATCTTTCAGTTATGGACTGTGTCAAGATGTGACCCGGGTTTGTGGGAACAAATATTTCACACTATGTTGCCATTACACAGAAGCAGTGACTGGATGGACAAATTGTTGTTCTACAAGAAGTCATCTTTACATTTCTGTTAACACACAGACCAAACAAATAAGCTACAATATATTAATTACTGAGCCTGAGATGGTACTTGTATGTATAGACAAATGTTTTATATCTATCTGCCAATTTTTGTCTGCTTAACCTGTAAAATACTGTAAGTACAAATAAAAGAAAAAGGAAATGAGATACACAAGCCTTGTTGCCCTGATATGAATGATCTACATTCCTTCTCACACACAAAGTTGAACATGCAGTGTACACACAGTCTTACTGGAGGTGAAGGTGCGGGGCTCCTGATCGCTCCCTCCTCCTCTTCATCTTGTGTACTGGGACAAATGAATCAGCTGTAATCTCTAATAATCCACTCGACTGCTTCAGGTCATCTGTCAGTCAAGTACATACTGACTACTGCCTCAAAGGGCCAAAAACTCTCAGGCAGTTAGTCTTCCATGAGTCAGACTACTGATAGCACGCTCATGTATGAAAGAATGAGCAGTGTGTGCTACGTCAGCACCTACTCTTATCTCCACACAGAGACACACACAGTTATGTGAGGTATCTGGGGTAGACTGTTCCCTCCACCAGCAAGCATGGGCTTGCTGTGTCACAAGCTGACAGACTGCCTCAAAAACACACACAGACAGAGTGTGGAGCTACGTGCAAGCAACACACATTTATCTGTGCTGCGTAAACAAATGTGGTGTGCATTACACAGAAGCTCACTTGAGATTTCTTCTTTCTTCATTCTGTCTTCCACTGAATAATCCAAACTTAGTTAAAAACACACACACAACAAATCCTTTCCTTTCCCTTCTTGCATAAAACATAATCCCAAAGTCAGAGACAACACGCAGTTCTTTGTCGTTCCATCATGTCAGACAATAAAGCGGACCAACTTCTTGGTTATCAGCTCAACAACGCCAGAAGCTCGGAGGAACTGTCCCGCCTGCGTGTTCGGTGTCTGGTAGGACGTCCCTGGGTACAATCTGTGCTGTTAATCCCTCCTCAGTTCCTTAAAAGTCTCAGTTTGACTGTCATCATAATGTCCAGTATGACACAAGAGAACTGACTGGGTCATCGACAAACAGCGACCAGAGGGACGGGTGCACAGAAGGCTGGAGGGGAGGGGTGCAGCGAGGGAGAGTGGAGGAAAGCTTGACCTCTCCTTCTGTGCCGTTTGTCATCTTTCATTTTGTTAATTTCATGGGTTTGCTTATTTTGGGAGTATTTATAAAAATCTGGAGAAAATATAATGTTTTAATTGTGCTTTAAATGTTTAGTTGAATCTGTTAAAATGTTTTTCTTAAGTTTGTATTTCTTTTAAATATTTATTTTATGTATCATTTTAATAATTTATAATACAGTATATTTTTGAGACATCATCTTTCTAACAAAATAATTTATAAGATGTGATGAAATTGTTTTTTTCTGTCTTTGGGCATTTTTTTTTTTTGACAAGTTCATGTTTTAGGATCTGTAAAATGAATGACGATGACTGAAATAACTAAAACATTAAACTTAACAGTTTAAAATAATACACTTCTTAAACACTTTTCAAACTCAGTACTCACTCAGTTCACTTCTGTGACATTTAACAAACTCCTAAAAATATTATGTAAATGCATGCATACTGTATATGTTTAAAATTTATTTTAATATGTGTTTCACCAGGAGTATAAAACTGAATATGCTTCCAACTTCTTTTAATCTACTCCTCCTTTGAGGGTCTTTTTTTTGGGTGGGGTGGGGGTGTTACTGAAAAGGTCAGGTATTGAGTCTACCTAAAGTGGAAAAGTAAACACAGGAGACTTTTTCGTGATGCTGTATCAGAGCATGTGTGAAGTGCAGCTGTCCATGTTCTGTCTCTATTTTTGTTTCTGACAAGCTTTGCTACGCCGCTGACCACAGCAGGCTAAATGCAGCACGTATGCCACATCACTAAGTCATGAACAATGACTTCAATTACACATGGCTTTGACTGGGTAGTGACACACATGCACACACACTTCCGTTAATTTGGAGAGATTACTGACTAATGTAGTAGCTGCTGCAGGAGACAAAAATGCAATTATAAACAACACTGGGCTTTTATTTCATGTTGTTTGTGTGTGTGTGTGTGTGTGTACACTCCTATGTCGATATTTGCAAGGGTCATTTTGAGTTTCGAGGCAGTGGAGAAGTGAGGACATTTTGACCATGCCTCAGTTTCAGACACGAGTTCAAAGGACTGCCTCGGGGTTAAGACTTGGTAAGGTCAGAGTAAAGGGTCAGTAAGGGTTAGGAATTTATTTGTGGTAGTTAACATTAAGCTCAAGGAGGATTCTCTCAAAATAAAAGCACAAATGTATGTCATGTGATTTTCCTACTGATTTCCCTTACAAGACCATAACAAAAGACCACTTTTTCAGAACTTCAGCTTGCATGTGTGTGAGAGTCCTTATCCCATTTTGTTAATGAAGTTTAAATCAGTTCAACTGAAAAGCCAGCTCCACATGGGGACCCTGACTGGTCTGCGGCCATGCAGCTCCATACACAACAAACCTATGCACTGTGTATTCTGACACCTTTCTATCAGAACCAGGATCACATTTTTTGGCAATTTTAGCTACAATCGCTTGTTTGTTGGAATGGACCACATGGCCCAGTTTTCACTCCCCACATGCATCAGTGAGCTTTGGCCATTCATGGCCCTGTCACTGGAAACAGTGCCATGAGTCCCTGAGCTTTTCCAATTTGTACTTTGATTGTTCTTTTTTACTGATTTACAAGATTTACTGCAATCTTAGTGGGTTACCTGCGATTTAGGATCAGAAAGAAGTTCTAAGACTGGGCAAACCTTTGTTACACAAGGTGAGAACAAGATGAAAAATCTTTATACTGTCTTCATATTATCTTCTGGGTTTTGCAAAATTGTTTAGCAACTTCTCAGTCCTTTTGATTCATTATGTTCCTCAAAAATTTAATTCATGTGAAGAGATTTCCTGATCTTGAAGCCTCGTACACCTAATCAAGCTGGAATTTACCTAAACCACTTTGCTCATTAATGGAAGTTGTTCAACATCCGAGATGAGAGGCTAAAAACAAAGAAGTGAGTAGCATCAAATCGGACCTTTTTGCGTGTATACACACATGCACATATGAAATGTTGTTATAGTTCACATGATTTTTTTTTCATAATCAGGTCTTCCACAAATCTAAGTTGACATTTGTACCAAGCAACATTAGATGCAACTTGCTACAACACTATACATTACTTAACGTATGGATGAGATGCAACCAATATCAATGCAGTACCTCTTGCATAGAGGTACTGCATACGTGGAAAAAATCAACACATTCTGTACTAAATATGAAGCAACATGACCAACATATGCAAGTTAACTGCAAAGAGATGTTTTTTTTTAATGCAAAAATACTTTTCTCAGTAGGTCATGATGTGATATTAGACTACGGTAGCACTAGGGAAAACAGTGCTTCAAGAACAGTGTGACCAAAATGATTGTGACCATGTGCAGTCTACTTGTGATCTCCCTGCCTTTGAAATGGATGCTAGAAACTTCAGGTGGACCAGGTCTGAGACCACTCACAGTCAATTGCCATCTTCAAGCCATCTTTGGTGCATCAATGTGGCGATTGAACAGGGACAAAATGGCAACAAGATGAAGTCAGTCTGCAATTTTCAATTAAAGTGGGTCAAGCTGGAACATACAATCTGTTTGCGATAATACCACAAAACTCAAATCTGCTGCTGTCTGTTACAAATCTGTTGCTGTCTACATCAGCTAAGTAGTGCTACACTGGAGACAGGGACACAGTCACCACCAACAGACTGGGCACAATCGACATAATGGGAATGACTTTCTCAGCCACTGACTGGGCCAAAGTTAAAATTAACAATTGCCACCTTTCCGTAGTAGAGGGGTTTGTGTGTTACAGTGATCCCAGGGACTATGTTCTCAGCCCCCCTGATAGAGTCTCCTAAGACAAATTTGTCCTGGGTGAGGGGCCAGAGGAAGAGCAATTCAGGTGAAGAGTGACAAACAACAATTCACTTGAACACCAAAAAAAGTAACATCATCAGTAAAAAGGCTGAAGATACTATGACAGCCAACAGACACTGAAAACTCAAAGTCTATGATAGGGTAACTTCAGGGTTGCATGCTGAAGGTCTTCCCAAGGCCTTCACAGTCCCCCACCCTAAAGAACATAATAAATTATCCTCAAAACTCAAAAGACTGTCAAAAGAATGTAACTAAACTAGAAGCTATTTGCAAAAAAGTGCAAAGCATTAGCAGGAAGAAAAAAAAGAACAAGTCTCAGCTTCTACAAAACTTTGGCAGGTATCTCAGTTTGTAAAAATTAGGTTACTAATTAAAGATCATTCATGGTGGTCAAATATCTGCTCTAGGATCTTTTTCATCTTAACTTCATGCCCTTTAAAAATGAGCTCATTTGCTATTTATTCACAGTTATATTTTGCATGCAGGTAGGCCTTAATCTGGAGGAGTCAAAGTCATGCCACAGTGCAGCAGGTGACTGGAAATTGGAATAAATACTCTAGGGATTAATAATAGTAATAAGCAGGTCTGTCCACATTCAGTGTAGAAACAAAATCCTGAATACAATCAAACCAGGAACATAAAAGAACAGAATGGTAGGCATTTGGATAGATTTTGTAGAAATTAGAAATAAACACAGATACTAGTTAAGGTGTTTAAAGTAGCACCGAGAAACTGAGTGACCCACAGAGTGAGTAATGAACACCCCTCTCAAAGTACAGTTCTGGTCAGAAGATTCCATACACTCATCGTGGGAATGAATGCCAGGGTAATCTCAGGCTTTTAATGATTTCTTTTAGCTGTTATGATGATTGCACTAGAATAAAAATTAAAAGTGTACTTTTTACCAGTTCTCCAGAAGCATGAGTGCATCTCTGACTTTTGTTTCCAAACTTTTCAGCATGACATGAAACTTCGCAGCCTGGTGCACGCACACACACGCACGCACGCACGCACGCACACACAGATAGAAATGTAGGTGTAAATCACCCACAGTGGGATGCTTGCACACACACAAGCAGACAAACAAACTTGGTGGCCTCTAAATCTTGGTCCTTTAGTCCTTCAGGCCTGATTTAGATTGCTGCGCTGAATTTTTGTAGAGCCTAGGATGAAACCTACATAAGTGGCCAACATCACTGCCGGCATTTATGCTTGTGCCGGTGCATTATGTATTACCATGTGGTTGTGTTCCAGCGCTTTGTATGCAGTGCCTCCTGGATCCTCATTCTTTGGTGTGGTCAGTTCTTTTTGGGTGCAAATGCATTTATCCCCCTAGTTTTTCCACTGTTCCCCCACGCCCATTCCGATAGCTTCAGCAATCTTCCTCCAGGAATTTACTGACATTTGTTAGTCCTTATACTGATGCTATGATTATTATTCCTTATACTGGGCCAATGGCTGTTATTCTCTTACTGATACATTCAAAAACTGCGTTGTAAAAGTAGCCAGAGATGCACAGGAGGAATCAAAGGTGCTGAAAAGGCCAACCGCAATAGCTGCAGGCTGCCTTGACCCGACATGTATTTACATTTCTCAGGAGGTGCACAGTTATGGCGTATGGTTCAGAGAGGTTTCTGGTTAAGATGTAGGTTACAGCACAGATTTCCAACTGAAACATATCCCCAGTCACTGGAAGCTCTCTCTGCATAACTTAATACCAAGTACCAACAGAGCTGAAATTAAGCACGTAAGACATTGTTTTTAGAGATAATTAAAGGAACATAAAAGAACAGAATGGATAGTCAGGTGTTTTAGTCAAAGTGATGTATACAAATGTAACATGCATGCATCCATGTTTGGGTCACTGCATTCTCAAAGCTTCTCAAGCATTTCCAGACAAAAAGGCACAATGAGTACTTACAAACTGCCTCTTCTGGGAAGGCTCAGTTCCTTCTGAAAAACAGACAAAAAGAAAGACACATTCTCATTACATGTATCAACACTTGCTGCCAGTCATTTTATGTCAAACCACTGCATCTCTTTAGTCGTTACAAAATGTCAGTTGCAGCTTTTTAACCAATAGGTGTCACTGTGACACAACTTCTAAAAAGGCAGCTTCAACAGGAGACTGTCATTTTGCTTCAGTGCGGTTTTTAACTGTGCATGCCGCACCCAAGGTGGACAACTCCAAGGCTCCACAAAGTCACAAGCTATACAGATTTTATGGAATATGAGGAAAATTTGGAAAACATCTAATAACTAGGTAAAACTGGTGAAAAGTGATTACCAGAGTTTTTAATTGATGTTTTGTTCAGTTATTTATGAAGTCTTGTAAAAAAAACAAAAACAAATGAAAAACACAAAACAGATAAAACAAATTGCAGCTTACACGGAGAAAGGTAAATGATTACTAAACGAAACAGCAATTGAAATAACAGTTTTAACAGTAATTGGGGTTTTTAAAAAAAGGAGGGACGACAGTAAGAAGACTATCACATAAGACTAAACTTTAGCTTACTTGCATTGTCATTGTATTTACTAAGCAAACAAGGTCACATTCAAAAGCAGTACGTCCTTCTCATGCTTCTCAGCATCAGCAATATGCCCCATCTAAACATACTCTTTGTTGTTGGGATATTGTCATCTGCAAGGCAAATTAAAGTCAAGTAACGTATACTGCAATTGGTAAACTAAATGTAAATTGAATGCAGCCTTTCACTCAAAGATTCCAGATAATAAGTCAGTGTACAAAACTGAGTTCCTTTTGTGCAACTGTGCTGTACTGTCAACATGCAACCACAAGGTGGCAGAGCAGCGCTATTACAATCATGGTTAAGTGACAACACTCATAAGAAGAAGCAACTAACAGTATAAGAAGCAACTAATACTTCTAAATCGAAGCATGTGAGGAAAGTCTTCATTCATATGAAGAGTTACCCCTGCGCTGCTTTTATCTCGACTTTCTATAAACTATGAATGTTTGTATATCTAAACCGGAGAACACAGAACTCACATGACTAGCAGCACTACAGCCTTCCTGGAGAGCACCATGTAGTCAATACTGCTGATCAGTGTTTCTGTAGGAGCTATTAGGTGTGGGTGTTATTATGTGTCTATGTATGTGTGTAGTTGAATGTGTGTGTTAACACTGAATGAAATGCTACCCTATGGTTCAAGCTGATGGACCCTGATGAAGGTGTTAATGGCATTTTTTCAACTACAACTGTTGACCTACCAGGGAACTTGGCAACACAGTTTGCATCTGAGGACCTCTCACACACATACACAAAAAAAAAAAAAGAAGAAAAAAGCGCAGGTTGCCTGTCTCATTGCTGCCCCTCTAGTGCACCTGTTGTTAATTTCATTAACACCAAAGCAGCTGAAACTGATTAACAACCCCCTCTGCTACTTAATCGACCAGATCAATATCCCAGAGGTTTAACTGACTTGATGCTACACTGAGTGTATTAACTTACCATCTGACTAGAACTACAAATGACAAATGTCAATTTCTTATCAACTATTTATCTTACAGACTCTGCTCATGTCTCAGTGTTCCTGAAACATTTTAAGAATTAAATTCAACCTAAGATAACATTTTTAGGAAAAACCTTGTTGAAATGATATATTTGGGTTTTTATGAATGAGCCTTTACTATCTGAGGAGTTTTGTCTATATGAAAACAGCAGCCCTGTAGGAGGTTTTGTCCCAAAAAGGAAAAAAAAAAAAACATGACTGAAATAAAAATATTTTTCACCATTTTTTTCAGCAAGTTTAATATTTAATTACACAGTTTTAGTTTTCTGCCAGTGTAATGTAAATAAATACTTATTAAATGGCTGGAAATACTTAGTTGCAGAACAACAAAGAGGTTTAAAATGATGACAATACTTTTTTCTTTTCTTTTTTCTTTTTTTTTTTACCTTAAGCTAGTATCACCTATTCACAATTGTATATGAACAAACTTAACTGAGATTTTTTTTTCCTGTGTTGTACATCAGGGTTTTGGTTCAGCAGTGACAGGGATGAGAAATGCATTCCCTAATCAGGCATAAATGCAACACCAAGAAAAAAAGGCAGTTACATCTTTATTATCATCACCCTTATTAGTCTTAAATGAATCATTCACTGCCAAACTGAATCAGAAGACTCTCTGCCACCCACAGGGTGGGAGAGAGAGAGCTCCGTTTCCGAACCTGTTTTATTCTTTGACACAGTCCTGCGTGGGACGGCTGTGTGATCTGAGTCAGATAGGCTCTCTGCATATCTCTGTGCATAGATAAGCTAATGGGCATAATGGAGTTTAGCTGAAGCAGAGTGAGTGGGTGAGTGAGTGTACACAGCAGAAGTCTGCAGAGGTGTGCTATGATAACATCAATCAAACTGCTGCTTTTTGGTTTTCACTTAGACAGCCCCAGTACACAACAGAACCACAAATTGACCAATTAGTTTGGTTGCGGGTATGTTTGTGTGTGTTTGTGTGTGTATGAGAGAGAGACTGGGTTTCTGTCAGTCAGGCTTGAACCAGCAATTCTGTCAGTCCTGTAAACAGATCTTGTCTAGACCCAGAGGGACAGGAAATGGCTTCAGGCTCACAAAAAATAATTTAAAAAAAAGAAATCCTCTCTTTTGTTCCCTTCTCTTCTATTTACGCTGCTGTTCTTAATACCTCAATGCACAGGATCATTGAAGACCTTTCTTCCTCCTACTTATTTGCATCTTCTAAAAAAGAAATAAATCCTTTTAAACACCAGCTGAACTTTAAACATGATCCCTACAACCAAATCCAAACAGGACAGAGACAGGGAAGGTCTACTGTTTATATATTAGCAGTATTTTAACACAAGCCATTTTTGGACTGATTTAAAATTATTCAGTTGAATTTATTAACAGTCAGTTCATAACAATAGTCATCTTAAGGCACTTTATAGTCTAAGATAAAGCCCTTACAAAATGAATAGAAAGTGAACAGACTAAAGACTCTACATATAGCTCTTTAATATTTAATTGTATTCATCATTTCATATCACGACTGATTTTTTACAACATTTAGTATGTGCCAAAGTCTTGAGCCACCCCTCATCCCTTTATACTTTGCTTCCAAGGAGCCATACTTGTAACTTTTTGTAGCGGTCTTGAGCAACACTTCACCAGGCTCTCTGGTTTTTCTTTGAACACTGCCTGCTTCGTCACTCATTTCCTTGTAACTGACCATCTTCAGAGCAATTTTTTTGTTTGTTAAGCCACTTGACATTGATGTATGAATTATTCAAGCATAAAAAAGGCACCTACAGTGGGTACAGAAAGTATTCAGACCCCTTTAAATTTTTCACTCTTTGTTTCATTGCAGCCATTTGCTAAAATCAAAAAAGTTCATTTTATTTCTCATTAATGTACACTCAGCACCCCAGCTTGACAGAAAAAACCAGATGTAGAAATTTTTGCAAATTTATTAAAAAAGAAAAACTGAAATATCACATGGTCATAAGTATTCAGACCCTTTGCTGTGACACTCATATTTAACTCCCATGCTGTCCATTTCTTCTGATCCTCCTTGAGATGGTTCTACTCCTTCATTGGGGTCCAGCTGTGTTTAATTAAACTGATTGGACTTGATTAGGAAAGGCACACACCTGTCTGTATGAGACCTCACAGCTCACAGTGCTGTCAGAGCAAATGAGAATCATGAGGTGGAAGGAACTGCCCAAGGAGCTCAGAGACAGGATTGTGGCAAGGCACAGATCTGACCATGGTTACAAAAGAATTTCTGCAGCACTCAAGGTTCCTAAGAGCACAGTGGCCTCCATAATCCTTAACTGGAAGAAGTTTGGGACAACCAGAACTCTTCCTAGACCTGGCCATCCAGCCAAACTGAGCAATCGTGGGAGAAGAGCCTTGGTGAGAGAGGTAAAGAAGAACCCAAAGATCACTGTGGCTGAGCTCCAGAGATGCAGTAGGGAGATGGGAGAAAGTTCCACAAAGTCAACTATCACTGCAGCCCTCCACCAGTCGGGGCTTTATGGCAGAGTGGCCCGACGGAAGCCTCTCATCAGTGCAAGACATATGAAAGCCTGCATAGAGTTTGCTAAAAAACATATGAAGAACTCCGAGACTATGAGAAATAAGATTCTCTGGTCTGATGAGACCAAGATTGAACTTTTTGGCGTTAATTCTAAGCGGTATGTGTGGAGAAAACCAGGCACTGCTCATCACCTGCCCAATACAATCCCAACAGTGAAACATGGTGGTGGCAGCATCATGCTATGGGGGTGTTTTTCAGCTGCAGGGACAGGACGACTGGTTGCAACTGAAGGAAAGATGAATGCAGCCAAGTACGAGAGATATCCTGGAAGAAAACCTCTTCCAGAGTGCTCAGGACCTCAGACCCTCTTGTTGGAAGGTGAACCTTCGGCCCAGAAGGTTCACCTTCCAACAAGACAATGACCCTAAGCACACAGCTAAAATAACAAAGGAGTGACTTCAGAACAACTCTGTGACCATTCTTGACTGGCCCAACAAGAGCCCTGACCTAAACCCAACTGAGCATCTCTGGAGAGACCTGAAAATGGCTGTCCACCAACATTCACCATCCAACCTGACGGAACTGGAGAGGATCTGCAAGGAAGAACGGCAGAGGATCCCCAAACCCAGGTGTGGAAAACTTGTTGTATCATTCCCAAGAAGACTCATGGCTGTACTAGCTCAAAATGGTGCTTCTACTCAATACTGAGCAAAGGGTCTGAATACTTATGACCATGTGATATTTCACTTTTTTTTTTTTATAAATTTGCAAAAATTTCTACATTTCTGTTTTTTTCTGTCAACAGGGGGTGCTGAGTGTACATTAATGAGAAATAAAATGAACTTTTTTGATTTTAGCAAATGGCTGCAATGAAACAAAGAGTGAAAAATTTAAAGGGGTCTGAATACTTTCCGTACCCACTGTAACTGAAGGGATGAACCAGTGTTGTGTCTACACTGTCTAAAAGTCAAGCAAGCAAAAAATTTATTTAAAATCATATTTTTAGGCTTTGTTACTAGCAGCCTGTTGCAGAAACATATAATGTGTTCACATTTCTTTAGTTGAATGCACAAAAAATAACAGTGTGACAGATACAAAATAGTTTTTTGGCATCAAGAGGCCCCAAAGAGCTATTAGCCAGAAACTTGGTACCCCTGACGTGGTGGGGAGCACGTCCTTAAAAACGGAGGAAACTGGACATGCAGCAGCAGGCCTTACGGAGCTATGAATCCAAATTTGAAATTGCTGGATAAACCATCACCAATATATATGGAGGTGGTCAGGAAGGGTACAACAGTGGGTGTTTACAGCCATCTGTAAAACATGGTGGAGCCTGATATGGACTTTCAAGCTTATGATTGTACAAATGCTGTGTTTGCCTTATTTACTGCATTTCCACGTATGTTTGCACGTCTAAATAAATTACTGCATTTATTTCCCATTTTTGTAGCAAAATGTAAAGAAACAGGGTTGGCTTCGAGACTTTTGCACAGCACTGTAAATCACTACCCACCAAGCACCACATCTCCATGTATGCTGCTTTGAAGGCCTAAAGACTTAAACGCAACATACTTTTAATCATGAATTCATGTTTACAGAATTTAATTATATTTTATGACAAACAGGAATTATATCAATTATCCACTTTTTAAAAAATTTGAGGGGCATTGGTTAATTTATTCTCCAACATTTCAACCTTCATCTCCTTATCGGTCTCCCCTCTCTCCCCCTTCAGTTGAACTCGCCTGTCTGCTTTTACAACAGGAAGAAGAGAGACAGGAAAGAGGAGAAGAGGTCTGTGTGTGTGTTCAAGCACTTTAAGCTCTTATCTGTCCACCTACACAGAGACCTGTAATGTGAAATGATGCTCATCTGAAACATTTCTCTGATAGTTTATTGCATTATATTGTATGTCTTGTGCGTGTGTGTAGCAGCTGCTATCTGAGCCCTGGGGGAGGATTCACCTCAAAGCTACCCTGCAAAAATAAACCATGAGTGGGGAGAAAAACAGTTAATGCCTACCAAAAAAGAAAAAAAAAAAGTGGAGGGGGGGTATACAGCCTGCTTGTATTAAACAAACTAAATGGGCACACAGTGATGAAGTTATCCCCAGTGACGGAGAGGATAAGAGGACCACAACACAAAGCCTGAAGCAATCTCTCAGCGGAATACAACCACTAATAATATGCTTTATGGTTGAGAGAGGGTTGAGAGAGTGGGGGTAATGTAATTAGGAGGATTTAGCAAGAGAGATAAGAGGGTAAAGAGGTGTAGGCTGAGATATAACAGCCAAGTCTAAATGTCTAAAAGACACAATCTCAAATCCAAAACCAACGTAAGGCAAAGAAGAGGTAAAAATCTGTCTTACACCCCTGGAGAGGCGTTTCCCAAAGCAATCTCAAGTGTATTTGTATTTTATTTATTTATATGTGAAACAATATTTGCCCCCATGATTTCTTAGTTTAATAATAGTATAATAAAAGTTATTATACTATGTTTACGTCAGCCAAAGACCATAACTTTTGTGATTTCTTAAGAGTAAATGCAAATAACAGAGGTGATGTTAGTCTATAAGTGACCTACACCACTGTCACGTGATACTAGTATCACCACCACTAAGCTTCTGTGTTCCCCAACAGTTTCTGCAGCTTCATTTAGAAGCATGTGAGCAAATGCTTTCTTTGGGACACAACAAAGCTTCAACGTTCTTCTTCTTCTGGCTTCAACCACAAAAAGAATAAGGAGTCCTGCAACGCCCAGACCTCTGATTTAAACATTGTGGAGTCAGAAGAGAAAGACACAGAGACAGCTTTAATTTTTTTTTTTTTTTTAACTGATCTACTCATGAGCCTAGAAGGGGGTTATCTTATGACGTGCAAAGCTTAGTGCCAGAAGCACCCATTCCTGGTAGCCTGTGAGGAGCGACATCTTGTTGGCAGCGATAAATAGCGATAAATAGCTGCTGCCATTCCAGACAGCTGTGGCAGTGAACAATCAGTACTGCATCCATGGCAGCTCCCCACTGATGTGTCAAGTCTGTGATGGACAGTTCAGGAAATGGAGAAATAGCAAGCCCATCACAGCTAACTGGGGATGAGCTGACACACTGTCAGTAGGGGAGAGCGACAAGGTGCACAGATTCTCCTACAAACCTGCACAAGTCAGAAAGGGTGAGCAGCACCCCCACAGTCAGGTGAGCCTGAGCCTACCAAACCTGTCCCTGCATTAATCCCAAATCTTCAGTGCTCGGAGCAGCTGTTTTCAGCTGAGCTGCTTCCTTCTTGTTTGGATTTTGAAAATTCCAGCTGGTACCAGTAAAACTCTAGCAGAAGGCTGTGTAGGTGAATTGCTGGGTTGCATTTACAAGCATCATAATGTGACAACGGTGAAACTTTTTCAGGGCACTTTCCAACTCTGTAGACTCATTACATCAATTCACCAAATTGAGTCTTAACTTTGAAACATCAACAATGTCCTCATGTTGCTCAGCTACTTGGCTGCCTGGCAAGTACACAGGGAGGTAACACTGCAGTGAGTGTTATCTTGGGTTGTAGCAGTAAGTGACCTGATTCAGCTGGAAGCCTGAGAAGAGGCTTAATTTGAGCCACAACACAAACAAGCTAAGAGTTATATCTTAGCCTTAAATGAAAGAATGCTCTTATTAAAAAGTGTTTATTCTTATATTTTTAACATGATATTGAATAAAAAGTATAAAGTGTAAAAAAAAATAAAACTTGACCTGATTTAATTCTGAGCAGCTTACTTTCATGATCACATTTCTCAGGCATGTCCAGACAGATTCCAGTGCAGCTGCTGTTTGTAGCTCTTCCCCTTAAAATCCCATTCTAACCACTCGGACTGTGTGCTGTGAGTTCACCAGACCTCAAATTTGTACAGAGAGCTCATCGCAGAGTCAAAACAAACCTTCACAGAGACACTGCGCTGAAAACCATCCCGAGGTTCACAAGAAGATGACCTTGAATGTAAAATTGGCCCGGTTTAAATCAGGCAAGGCTTTTCGATCGTTATGGACCTGTACTTAGATGTCATTTTAAAAGTTCATTTCATTTCTGAGAAACATTTTTTAACAGCAGACTTGGGACTGTGAAAGAAGCAGACAAAACATGTTTCCTCTTTCATTACAAATCAAAACACTACTTCTGTGGGATCATCATACTTGCAAGCTATGATCACAAAAACACTCACCCAGACACAAACCCGTTCAGCAGCATTCATCCAAGAAACGGGCCTTTAGGACTCAAGAGCGTCATGAGAATGGATTTTCTTCTGTGTGTGTTACAGTGAGTGTAAACATCTGCAAAATGTCTGTGTCTAACAGATATAGACACAGTGGAAAATGCACTAAGATGCTATATATATATATATATATATATATATATATATATATATATATATATATATATATATATATATATATATATAGTGTGCACTGGATGCACACAACTGTTCCACCCGGGGGCCTGATCATAATAACATGTTTTAGTTCAACTAAAAACATGCAATTAACTGAAGAATGCAGGGGAGCTGAGCTCCACCAGAGACAATTAGAGCTGCTGCAGCAGCCAGAATTCATTATCAACACAGTGAATATTGATGAGAAAACAGTGACAACAAAGAGACTCTATGATGACACAGTGCAAAGACACCGAGGCTTAGAAACACACACTGATGTTTACTAACCTGATATATAAGATGAAAACTGCCCAGTGAATGAACACAATACAGACCGAGCAGGAAAGTCATAGTATAAATGTCCCATAACATAGGTTACAAAAGAGAGAATTTTATTTTCATGTAGAATACATTTACTGTGTGACTTTAGGAGTTTCTACCAAAAATCAACACTAATCACAGCCTTAATTTAGGATAAACTTCAACCTACGTAACTTACTGACTAGTAGTGTCAATGTCCCAATGTCCATCAACAGAAATGACTGAGGCTGTTTAGCTAACTACCATCCAGCATCTTGCCAATGTGGAGGTCTCTAAAACAAACTTCAAACCTACTAAGAAATACAATCTTTTATTCACAATTGAAAATCAAATTTCTCAGATTTATCTGCACATGTTCAAGCCCAAATCCAATCTGAATATGAGACTGGACAGCACAAACATCCACAGATTAAGCAGGACATCTCTGTTCAATCATGCGCTATATTTGTATTTAGGATATGTGTGGAAAATGCACTAAGATGCTACAGTGGAAAATGTAAGATGACTTGACACAAAAATGGAAATGTAACAAGTAAAATATTATTTTCCTGTCACCAAATGACTGTAAAGCATCTTTTTGTATGCTGGCCTGAGTATAGCCCACTTTCCGATGCCTAGAATACCACTCAACCAGACTACAAGAATACGTGCACACATTTACCAAGAAGAGAGTAAACGTGATGAGCTGAGATACGCTCACTGAACCAGCGGACTGTGTGTTCAGGGATGTCTGAAAAGCACTGCACAAATCCCAAAGAGTAATTAAAGGATAAAAGATTGGTTCTTTTATTTATAATGCTTGTTTAATTAGGCATTACTATAAAGAATCATTTAACTGAAAATACAAGATAATAAACTTTATATGCTTCCATCATCCAGATGCGTCACAGTCTACATTTCTCTGTTAGTCAACATCTGGCTGGTAAACTGACAAATTAATTTGTTTTCAGAGTATTAATAATTGTAAATGTTTTGTTGGCAACACATTTAATAGCAGTCATTTCACAGCAGCCTAATTTCATGGTTGTGTAATCTAACCAGCTCAGCTCCTGGTGAGACATTGACCTAGTTTGCCTTCGGGTTTAGAACACAAAGTATTACCAATCAATCTCAGCAGCAACCCAGCACACAGAGACAAGGAAAGGCTTTGTAAACGATCACTTAACCCCACGTACAGCAGCATTGTAGGTGCATATTTTTAGAAATTAAAGTAAGACTTGAGACTGAGTTGATCAAGAAATCTCTATTAAATAGAGTAAGGTGTATAAATCTTCTCATATTCTGGTACCAAACAAGGCAACAGGTAATTATCTTGAGTATAGAATAATCCAGAAGTGCAGAAAGCAGAGGTCATGTTTGTCAGGATATTGTAGTGTTATGACTATTGATAAGCCTATCAAAAAACAAACAAAACAAAGAGGAAAAATAACAAGCAAACATGTATCAAAATAAAAGCAGACTACCTTCTTAAGAACAGCTTAATGACTAACAATTTTTGCTTTATCCTCTATTGTGGTTATTATCAATATTACACTGAACATTACAGAATGCGGGGTAATAAAATGCACTAATTAAACTGATCAGAAAATATGTCATTGTGTACCAATTTGTATCGGGACAACAGCAAAAAATACAGAAAGTTTTAAATTAAAAAGGAAGCAGGTAAGAAAAATGCTCACCAAAAAATGTTTTACTAAAATACTAATATGTAGATTATACAATATCTGATACGAATAAAGGGATGCTTCTATAATCATGCTTGCTGAAAATTTGGGGAATATGATTTAAATCTGCAATTTCAAGCAGCAGTTCCTGCAGTGAATAAATGGTTTGCTACAGTTCCATGCAGGAACTTAGTTTAAGAATGAAAATACGGCACCAGTGGAAAAGACAATCTACAACATGATTAACAGCATCTATAATGGTAAAGACCTGTGGAAAATCAGAGTGAAAATGTACTTCTAAAGTGAAAAAGAGCAGCAGCAGCATAAAGCTGCGCTAAGTGAATGAGCTAATGGTCTGGTGTCATTTTGAGTCCTAATGAAAGCTCTGCTGCTGCTTAACAGCCAACAGGAGAGACTGAGCTTCACAAAGAGGCCCACTGGGACCAGTAAGACTAACAGAGGGCTGTGAGGGTGTCTCTCTTTTATACTGTGTGTGTATGAGTGTGTGTGTTGGATAGAGGCCACAAGGGTGAGTGTTTGTGTCCCACAACACATTTTACCATGGAAGAGTGTTATAATTCACCTGGGCCACACACTGATACATTAACACTAGTCTCCTTTTCCCAGAAAGAAAAGTGTGTGCGTATGTGTGTGCGCGCATGTCACTGGGGGATGACATCCATTTAGGAAGGCTTTTAATCTCCCAAATGAACAGACATAACTCTCCCAACACTAATGCTAATGAACCCAATTACTGTGTTTGTGCAGTAACGTGTCATTATAGACATTTTAAATGTGTGTTTTTTCAATATGACTGAGTGAATACAAAGTAGGACTCTTAGCTGAGAAGAGGCTATAAGAGAAAGGTGCAGCTGTGACCAGCCAACTTTAAAGCCTTTAAATGACATAATCTAGGGATAAGAAATGCATTAAAGGCACACCTTTCTAATCACTATTTTTAAAAAAGCAGCTCTACGAGAATTTGATCTTCACTGCAACGATAACTAAACCCCATAGTCAAGCGTTTGTTTGGATTTTTTTAATCACCATGGTGAAATAAACACAAATAAGAAGTGTTTATGTTGGACTCGAGGACATATCATTATACACTACGAGCTATAGCATCTCTACTGTCACCCTGACATCCTACCTCCAGTGTAGCATACATTTTAACCAAATTTTGAGAAACTGAAAAGGAAAATATGAATGAATGTTTGGTTTTATTTTTCTTTCAGTTAAATTGCTTGTGGAACTATTTCTCCCAATGTACTCATTTATTCACCAGGTCTATTTTCTATTGACTCAACCAAACCAAATTATTTTAGCAATATTTGAAGATTGCTACAAAATATCAAATGTGAAAAAAAGGTGATTAAAAAGGCACCAAATAAAAACTTTAACAGAGGTCAGTTATATTCAGCATGTCCTCTATCTGAATGTATTAACATGTCCATATGATCATTGATATTGCTAGAGCTGAGGTTAAGCGAAGCATTGGAACATTTCAAAATTGACCTTACCACAGTGCTTGATGAGCAGTCAATTATTACACTTGAAATGTTTAGTTAACACCAGTAATATGCTACAGTGTTTAAGTTGTAAAAAAGAAAAAAAAAAAAGCATGGTACAGGATTAAATTCCAGAAGATTTTTATGCTGCTCTTTATTTTGCACGTGCAACCATCCAAGTTTTGCTAACAGTCTAGCCACAGACAGATGGCAGAAAGCTTAGGTTAGGTTAGATTAGTGTGTACACGTGCAGTATATACTGACCTAGTGGTATTCACCCCTGACTGTCCAGTACAGCACATTAAGTTCAGTATAAAATCCTAGGGTCAGCATGCCATGTGAGTCAAACTGTCCAAGGCCTATTTATGTTGATGTTGATATTCAAGTGCTCCTGTAAAAAGCACTACAGCACCACCTGGAATACTCTGGCTATGCACTAGTTGTAGCACCATGAGCTATAGCATGCTATGAGGGTTGGCCTCAAAAGCTATAGGGGTTTCCATGCCATTTTAATTATTAAGCATTAATATTTTTACACATCGGAAAGGGTTTCTAACAGCTTCAACTTGTCTTAAAAAATTTCCTCATTTGTTTAATTTAAATGAGATGAACTCAAGTAAGTGCTTTAACTGTTACAGTAAAAATTACACCCAAGGTTTTTTTGTTTGTTCTGTTTTTAAATAACTAATGTCATGGGCCATGAATTAAATTTTGTGTAGCATTACGCTCCTATACAGGCCTGGTATGCATCAGCCCTGTGCTAGATGACACATTAACAAAAAATTGCATTCCAAAAGGACCCTGATAGTTTGTGGTCTTTTCAAAGCGGTACAAATTAGGTCCAAGAGAAAAAAAAAAACCCTAAGGGTATTTATTGTCTTCTCTATTTTGGCATTCGAGTGGTCATCACTGGTTTAAAAGAGCTATCAGCTCATCTATTTATACAGCTTCTGTATCCTTGCAGCTGCACTATTCACTCATCACATTGCTCTCCACACTTCCTCCGACACTGCTGGATGGTCCCTTCACGCAGCTGTGGGGTCTCTCAGATGGATAAAGAAGTCTACAGTTATCTAGATAGCATGTTGGTACACGTCCCCTCCACAGAGAAGACAACCTGCTAATTAGTTTCATCCATGAACATCACCCACCCACCCACCAACACACGCATGTCGCGCGCGCACACACACACACACACACACACACACACACACACACACACACACACACACACACACACACACACGAGCGCTAATCTGGCCTCATCAGCTTGCCGTGAATTCCAGTAAGCCACCACTTTGTCCAACGTGATGCTAAAGCCGCTATCAGTGCCGGCAGAAAAAAAACAAGCTAATCCTAATTGGAATTTACACATTTAAATGGAATCTGCAATGCTTCACTGGAAGGGTTTTTATAGATAATGCAGAGTGGGAGTGGCAGAGTGGAGGGGAGAAGAAGGGATGGAGTGTGCATGTGAGTGTCTGTCTGAATGAGAGAGACTGACAGGTGGAAGCTCCAATACAACAATTAAAACAAAGAGATGTCTGGTGTCTATTTCAACATGCTGAGCTGAGCTGCTCTGCACTGGGACTGCGTATTCAGCATCCAAAGAATGGTGTGTGTGTGTGTGTGTGTGTGTGTGTGTGTGTGTGTGAGAGAGAGAGAGACTGAGAGAGTGAGTGAGTGAGAGAGAGTTAGAGAGAGCGAGAGAGGAAAAATGACAAAGACATGGATGTATCCCTAATGAGGACTCAAAGTATTGGATCATCTACTATTATATTTCTAATGCCTTTTTCTAAGGCTCTTTAATCAGCTGAAATTATTTAAGTCTCACAATTTCTTATCCACATCTGTTTTTAGAAGAAAAAAATAAGATAAAGATGAGAACACAGTCCTTGCTCACCTTGGCAAACAACAATTTCATCAGAATGCTCTTTGTGGACTACAGCTCAGCATTTAACACCAAGCACACATCCTCCATCCTCACTAAGTAATGGAGTCCCAAAGACTGTACTGAGCTCCTTCCAGTATGCTCTGTACACACGACTGTCAGCCCATCCACATTATAAAGCAGAGCCCATTATAAGGCCCTTAGAGAGGCTTTATTTAGAGCAACTGGAGGTTTGGCTCTGAAAGCTTTAGCTAGTTTTTTTATTTTTTACTCCTGATATCCAGAAGAGACCTGAGAACACAAAGTTTTCAAAGGTCTTTCAATGGACTTTGGTCTTTTCATACCCCCTATATACCACTACTTCACATCATTACCATTTGTAGTTAATGACATGTAATGGCCTGAAGTTTGTGTTTCATCACATCTGTTGTTTGTGGTCCCTCTAGGGTTTTTCCTGCATGTGAAAAATTATGGCATACCCCAAAGAGGTAATGGTCATCTCCCAAAGGGAAATCAGCAAGTTTGAAATACAAAAATTTATAACAAAAGTGTTTCTCTGTTTTTTAAACACAGTTTCATTTACTGAAGCACAAAATTCGTGCTTATCAAATGGCCAGAAAAAGCAAGAAAATACAAAAAATATCTGTTAATAAATGTGAACTATGAGTCTGTGTGAACTACAAGTGGACCAGTTGTGCTTACGTACGTGCGCAGTCACCCTCACTCCCATTTTAGATAGACAACCACTAAGGTGCAAAAAATAAAAGCATAGATTGTATTAAATGAGATCATAACAAACAAAAGATTTACTGGTAAGAAGAGATCATCACATTGAGTTTCAAAATACACAATTTGGGCAGATCATAAACAGCGTTCTTGTAAATGTTTTGTAAAAACTGAAATCACTTAATGTTTTTTTTTTGTTTTGTTTTGTATTGGATTTGTTTTTTTACAGGCAGTGTGGGTCTTGCAGATCCAGATACTGACTCGGCCTAATGGTAATCCATCCTGAGTGGGATTTCACCTTCTCCTGCCTCCAAACACAGACTGAGCTCTGATGTACCTCAGCAGCATATTTGTGATAACAGAACAAACAGAGCCTCATGCACACAGGCAGCAGCTTCATAAAAATGTGAAAAGTGGTTTCGAAAAGGAGGTGAGGCTGCCTTGCTGTGATATGTGTGACCCAGATTTCAACAGGGCGCTCAGACGCTGACTGCTGGTGCAAACCTCTCTCTGCTTTTTATGAATTCATCAAAGCAGCAGGCTGTGCTCAAACTTATGTTACAGAAATAGTGTTCTATATGTGAAAAAAGAAATGAAGTCATCTTCCTTTGTATCTGCTTCTCTTTTCATCCCTCTCTTCTGGCCTCTCTCACTTATGCATTTTCACTTTACTATGAGGAAACTAGACAAGTGTGCTCTGCTGCTCAGCCTGTCATTCTGTCTTCATTCAACTGAAAACTACTTCAATTTGCACCTTTCTGTTGCAAAGTCCCTCTTGTCTGTCAGCCAACTGCACAGCACTGAATCATACAATACAAAGTGTAACACTCTGGTTTCACACCTATATCAACACCCATGGTATAAACTGAAACCATCTTTCAAGGTCTGAAATGCAACATCTGTACTGAGGGTAAAGAGCCAAGGCATTAATTCACACAACACAAGCCACAAATATCATGTAAATGCTGAAAACAATGGCATGACATCAAAATTTAGCAACACATTTTAAACCCCAGAAAAATGGACAGTCCTTGGAATTTTTATTTATTTATTTTTTTGGGGGGGGGGTGTAAACAGCTCCATTTGTCACAGTGCAGGTTGTTTGGAGTGAGAAAATACTCTCACACAGATTTACAAGCTCTCAAGAAGCACTTCTGCTACCAGAATGAAACAGGAACTGACAGACACTAGCTTCTCTTCATTGGCTCCCTGTTAAATCTAGAATACAATTTAAAATTCTTCTCCTCACATACAAGGTCTTGAATAATCAGGCCCCATCTTATCTCAAAGACCTTATAGTCCCATATCACCCCAATAGAGCACTTCGCTCTCAGACTGCTGGCTTACTTGTGGTTCCTAGGATACTTAAAAGTAGAATGGGAGGCAGAGCCTTCAGCTTTCAGGCTCCTCTTCTGTGGAACCAGCTCCCTGCTTGGATTCGGGAGTCACACACCCTCTCTACTTTTAAGATTAGGCTTAAAACTTTCCTTTTTAATCAAGCTTATAGTTAGGACTGGATCAGGTGACCCTGAACCACCTCTTAGTTATGCTGCTATAGGCCTAGGCTGCTGGGGGGGGGGTGTCCCATAATGCACTGTTTCTTTTCATTCACCTTATTTACTTATTTATGCTCCACTTTGTATTTAATCATTAGTTATTATTAATCTCTGTCTCTCTTCCACAGCATGTCTTTTGTCCTGTCTCTCTCCACTCAGCCCCAACCGGTCGCCGCAGATGACTGCCCCTCCCTGAGCCTGGTTCTGCCAGAGGTTTCTTCCTGTTAAAAGGGAGTTTTTCCTTCTCACTGTCGCCAAGTGCTTGCTCATAGGGGGTCGTTTTGACTGTTGGGTTTTCTCTGTGTTATTGTAGGGTCTTTACCCACAATACAAAGTGCCTTGAGGCGACTGTTTGTTGTGATTTGGCGCTATATAAATACAATTGAATTGAATAGAAATCTTATATACCTGTTTGACAAAAAAGTTTACCTTTACATATTTCTTCATAAGATTAGCAAGATATTTCAGCTGCTTATCATGGTGATCACATAAAATGACAACATTTAAAATAGTTATTATGAGAGAACTTTCAAGAGATCTAAAATCTGTACATTTCTGGATTTTATTTATTTATTTATTTATTTTACAAAACTAGAAATAGAGCAAAATAGATGGAGTGCAAAACAGTGGATGACAAAATCCTGACGAGAGCAGGAAAAATAAACACATGAAAACTTTCTGTAATGGGATTAATCATAGTGGAAGAAAATTATAGTGAAGAGAGTGACAAAGAGGAGCAGGAAGACTAACAATTAGATGGCAAGATGAGACTGAAAAAGTGAGACAAAGAGCAGTCTGACAGGCTGCTGAAGAGGGAATTGATTCCCAAGAGGGGAACCAGCAATAAGAAAGAGTGACATGGGATCTGTCTGCACGAGCATTCATTTAATGCCTCACCATCCCCCATCTCCCCCCAAGACGCTTCCAGGCAACCCCGCTCACAGGTCATTCTCATTGTTAGAGCTGAACTACTTAGAGTTTGTGAGGGGTCAGGGTATAACGGTAGCACAAGTATCGGGGTTGAAGGAGGAGCAAATATCAGCTCACACTTGAGAGCACTCAGCCACTGAGGACTTCAGTAATTATCATCACGCTCTGATTTTAGTTCTCATTTAAATCAGAGCTCCAGAGGGTAAGGAATCCACTCATTTGGGACTAAGAATCGACAAATCCAATTAAGCATAACAGCTAGAAGCAGCTGACTGCTGGACATTTTATTTCAGAACAAAGTCATGCTGGAACAAGAAGTACTTCGAGAGTGCAAATCTCTGCCAAGGCAGCTCACTTTCTGCGCAGTATTTACCTATAAGGGAATAGTACTGTATTTTGTATATATTCATTTTGCTTTCTTTGTTCTTTTTAAGAAACAAAGAAATTTATAGAGAAGAGAATATAAGAATATAAGAAGATATATAGAGATATATAGAGAATATAAGAAATATTTAATATTGTAGTGAGGGTATTGTGACGGATGTTTACTTTGATTACACAAATACTATGTAGGATCAGGTAATGAAAATAGGTATTGCTTTGTAAAAAAAAAATGGACACGGATAACTTGAGCTTAGTATACAATATTATAATACAGTACAATTTCAGCTAAGTAGGTAGCTTATTCCCTTTTTCATTACAATACTTTAAAGAGATCAGGGCTTTCAAAGTGTTTTGGAGTAGCAGTGGGGCATGCCAAAGTAGCAGGCACCTTATGACCGAGACCTTTGCTGTCCTCCATGGGCGTCACCCCGCCCACACTCCGTATCCAGGTCATGACCTCATCTGAACTGACAAGTACATATAAATTGTATTTGTCGGTTCAAATTTTTGTGCTCAATGCCAAACCTTGAGAAAACTGCAAAAAGAGGTAGTTTTTTTTTTTTTTGGAAAATGCACCTGATAATCTGAAAGCCCTGGAGATAATGCATTTGGGGTGAACTTGAAAAAAAGGCAGACATAAAATGTAAAAGTGAGATCAGAGGTCCAATGTGACATGATATTTGAATGCAAACTATCATGTGTAATACCCATTTTCCAGGCTTGTTTCCTAAAAGTCACCAACACAATCAAAGGTAGTGGAATTTAAAGCATAGCTTTAAAAGTCAGAGTTCTAGCCAACGGTTGATCCCCCGGTGCTGCACCATGCTGAGGTCATCTTGCACCAGGCTGAGAATTTTACCAGTTCGCTATGGGAACTCTTTGCTATCACTGCAATTTGCAATCTACCACCGGGCACGGCCAGTTGTGTTTACAATGTGCACGTGCGATCTCGCAACGTCCTGTTCACGCTTGATTTTGCGGGGCTAAAGAAAGCAAAATGGTGACCAGCGTGAATGCAAGGGGGAAGGAGAGGGAGGATGAGCTCAAACGACAATTTTAGGCTTCCTATTAAACATAAAAACCCAGGAGCTGTAAGCGGCCTTGGAGAAAAACTACAGCACCCAGCAAAATGATGTTACCTACCTTTGTTGTACTTAGTGGCTTGCATTAAAAATGTGATAGTTCATGCTGACAACATGACAATGGATATTTGAGCATAGGAAGTGCTGTTAGCAGTTGATCAGATCAATAAAACACCTGGATTATAATGTAATTCTTCTGGCTTATATACAAAAATAACTTTCACACTATCAATCCACCGGTGGTGGTCGGAGGGGCCGTAGGCGCGAATTGGCAGCCACGCTTCTGTCAGACTGCCCCAGGGCAGCTGTGGCTACATTAGTAGCTTACCACCACCAAGTATGATTGAGGTGTGAATGAATGGCGCACAGAATTGTAAAGCACTTTGAGTATCATGAAAAGCATTATTATTATAAGGCCTGAATTAGAGTTCTGCGTCAGTCTTACGTATGTAACCGGAAATCCCCCCAGAATCCTACACTGTAACATACCTGATGTGTACCTCTTGAGAAATGTAACTACACGTCAGGTCAATGCAGCAAGCAAAGATTGTGATTACAATGTGGGCTTCAGAGGTGCTTTCCAGTTACGTACCTAGGCCCCACAAAGACCGGAGGCAGAAGTCTAATTCAGGCCTAACTGTTCACCATCACTCAATTAGCAAGCGGGCACGGCATTGAGCGTTTAACATTAGTAAGCTAATTAGCATTAGCAAACTAATTAGCATTGAGCAGACCCCCCCCCCGCTAAGGCCCTAGTGACTTCAAGTTCCAGACAGACAAGAAATTGCTGGCCAGCCAATCAGACATAGTGGTGGTTGACAGCAGTTGTGATAGATGTGGAAATCCCAGTGAACAGGCAGAAAAAGCACAAGAAAGAACAAAAGGAATTGGAATATGAAGTAGTATATATTTAATTGAAGCCATAACCACTTAGATGTCACCTGGATTAAAAAGATCCACATCAGGTGTTGAGGAATCAGGGCAATTTGATGATAAGTGGGCTACCGGAATACGGCATAAGTGGACAAGAGATGAGAAAAGCGAACTGCTGAAATGCTACTACACATGTAACCCCAGTGAAAGGGGTTACCTGAAAAGGATGTGGGATCTATGAATTCTTTGAAAACCAACATCTAGACTAAAATCACAACAACTAGTAGCTCAGTGTTCCAACATCCGCAAGAACCAACCGCTACCGCAACTAGAGACTAATGAGGTACTATGGCAAGGGGGAGCCAGAACATTAGGAAGGAGATAGCAATTTCTAAACAACTGCAGATTCTAAGATCGCTGTTCAAAAACTGCACACAGGTACAAGCAATTTGGATTTGTCACCACTTTGCCAAGGTCTGGATTAAGACCCAAACTGTCACCCTCAGATGAAAGGAAATCAATTAGGATGTTCTGGAAAAGCCCAGGAACCACCGAGGCTCAAGTAGCCAACTACTGGTACTTTACACAAAGTGGATAAAATAATAAAGAAGGACTACTTCCAAATTCTTCAACTTCACCTCAAATTAACAGCTAGACTGTTGAAACCTGGACAAAATTGGGTGTTTCAACAGGATAATGATCCCAAACACACATCAAAACTGGTTTTGAAATGGATAAAGCAAGCTAACATTAAGTTCTGGAAGGCCTTCCCAAAGCCATAACCTCAACTGTATTGAAAAATTGTGGACTGCACTTAATCCAGGTCCATGTTAGGAAACAACCAGTGTGAATCAACTCTATCAATTCTGCCAAGAAGAGTGTTCACATATCCAGCTAGAATTATACCAGAAGCTTGCAGATGGCTACCAAGAGCATCTGGTCGAGGTGCAACTTGCTAAGGGGCTATCTAACCAAACAGTAGGGGGGGGGGTACACACCCACACACAGATATGTGAAACTTTATGTGTTTAATGTTCCTAAAAATCTGTGAAGGGATGAGAAAAATATTTGCTATTATGAGCTAAAAGCCATTTAGGATAAAGATCCCAACATCAAAAAGACGAGTTTAAGAAGTCTTTTTTGGAGGTTTCTAAGTGTTCTAAGTGCAAACAGTCTTCCGTTGCCATGTGCACCAAGTCTGTTTTTGTAAGAAAAAAACTCTCAAAAAGGCAATGGGATTGGGCGCCAGGGTGGCTCAGTAGTTGAGCAGGTGACCATGTATGCCGTGTGGCGGTGCGGACAGACCTCCCACTTTCCGGTTTCTCTTCACAATACACTATCAAATAAAAACCTAAAAGGCCAAGAAAATAAATAAATAAAAAAAAGAAAGGCAATAGGACTGAGGCTGTGTGTGTTATGAGCAAGGACAGGGTGGCGTCTAGACATTCAATTTCACACTCTTTGAAGTTTGCTGCCTGCTGGCCAAACACAGCTGTGTCGATGAACTCAACATGAAACAAGGAGGAGGAGGGGAAAAGGTGTGGGACAGCTTCCTTTTGCCCCCCCCCACACACACACACAATGAAGGGTTTCCATTTCCCAGTTGCACCTTTAAGAAGTGTTGGTTCAGCTCAGATTCAAACTTCATATTTTCGCTCTGGCACGCAGTGCTGCTTATCCATCTATCTGTTTATTTTTGTCTCTCTCAAATGGAGAGACTTTTGCCTTCTTTTGAATACAACGCAAGTAATTGGTACTTGCCTTGTTGTGCACAAAGCACCCAAAAATACACCTGAATAACTCAGCAGCAGTGAAATCAGAATCGACTTATTCCTTAAAATTAGTTGTGAATAGTTTTATGTAAGAAACACAAGTTACATCCACCAGCCTTATCACTCTACAGGAGGAAGCACTCATTTACATATGAAAAGAGGCACATATTTGTGACAGTGTGACAGGAAGTAAACACAAATGGCATCCTCTTCACGTGAGCTGTAAAGCCAGCTAGCTGAGTGCTTCTTTTGTTTGGTGCATACAGATGTGAATGGATGTCTCCTAAAGGATGAGCTGTTGTTCCTTTTTTTTTTTTCTTTTTCCAAAGCTGCCTGAAGAGCAGAAGCACTGTTAATGTCTTGGAGTGTACAACAACTGACATTCTTGCAGACGCAGAAGGTGTTGAAGTTAAAACAAAGTATTTTGGGGTCCAGACTTTTTAACCAGTCTAAAAGGAAAGCAGGAGAAGAGAGATTTGGAGAAGAGAGAAGAAATAAGCTTGCTTGTAGATATGGAAAACAAACAATAGAACATGTGTTCCCACTTTCAGCTTCTCTTTCTCATTCCCTCATTCTGTCCTTTTCTTCTTCTAGAACAAACAAGAGATGCAGCCAACAGCCAAAGTCCAGCTAAGCCCACTAAGCTCTGTTTAACCTGCTCTTGAGTCTGAGTGTGGTGTTACAGTATCTGCTCAAAGAACATTTATACAAGTCCTGATCACTTAAAGCACAACACATGGCTGCCTAATAGTCAGCTACGCAACACATCCAGTTTTAGAAAAGGTTCAGTTCATAAAGCCAATTTTCAGAAACCCAGAATTACAGATAGTACTTAGCACTTATGATTGCAATTAAAATGTAACATATTGCTTACCTGGACCATTAGAAAGATGGCTATTCACTCATATGTATACATGCCTAAGTTTCCTCATGGCTCAAGTATAAACCCACTTCAGGATCAGTTTGGAAGCCTAGAGTAAGAATGAAATTTAAAGGAGGGCTGCGTAACCTCAAAGACCATTGGCATTAATGACATCCATGGTGTTAACCCTTGATCACCGCTGATACTGCTGCCTGCACTTACTTGCCGTGAACAGCTGGTTAACGCCGAACGTCTCACCACTGAGATGTCTGGTCAAACGCACTCTGAATTACCATAATTACACAATTCTAATCAGAAAAAAAAATCGGTTTCTGAAAGCTGAGAAATTGCGCTTCACACCCAGCATAGGGTTATTATGGTAATTGTTGCCAGAAGTCCGCAAATGGTGGCACTTTTAAAGTTTACGGGCCTGCCGGCGGGCCCATGTGCAGGATACTGTCAGCTAAAACAGTGAGGAGACACACAGAGACTGTCCTGAACTATTGTGTTGCTCTGTTACACGCACAGTATGTCATGTATGTTGTACAACAATTGCGAGAACAATGTATATACACTATATACCTGAGTATAAAGATTATGACAACAAAGCTAACTTGGAAATGACAAAGTTACCAATGCATAGCTACAGTCAGCATTTGAACAATGACACATTTTTGCAATTTTTACTCTGTTCATCCCCACAATGGATTTTATATCGAACAATTACGATGTGATTTTCGCCCATTTTCAGAGGCCCAAAATTATTGGAGATCATTTTATAATTTTTACAGCATAACTTCAATCCCAGCGCTAAACTTAACTCCACCCACTGCATAATTTAAGAAAAAAATAAAGCAATAGGAGCACCTTGAGAGGCTGAGGTGGAGAAATGGATGTGTGAGGTAGTTTCTCCAGACAAAGAAAATGGAGATTGACACAGAATAGTAATTCATCTCAGCCACAGAGGTTTTTTTTTTTTGAGCCGGTGAATGCTCCCTCTAGAATCTCCTAAAGCAGACTTCAGTGTGGTGGAGGACCCCCGGTGGTCTCAAGACATATTAATAAGAGCTGTTAGCTCCAGTGCCAGTAATGTCCAAAGCAGGAGCTCAGTCTCTTTGTATGCAGGTGCAACGGGAAAGAATGCAGTACGGCGCTGCTTCTACTTGTCAAAATCAGAGAGAGAAAAAAATAAGTAGAGGGTTAGACTAAAAAATAGACTAAATTCCTATGATTCTTTATTTTATATAAATTTGAAAACTGTGGTCTTAAATCCAGATAAAGGCGCTGTGATGTGTACCGCCAACCCCTGATCAGAGGCGTAGAGTAGCCCTCAAATGTTCAACAGTAACAAAACATCTGCAAATTATGCAGATTATAGCTCATTTTTATACATTTAGTAGAGATGTCAGTATTAAAACTGCTATCTAGGTGTATCATATTAGTATAGTTATACTGGTTAGTTTAGAGATCAAAACCATGTTTAAATGTGCACTACCTCAAAGAGTTTATATGGCGCTTTTCTACTGTGTCTGAGCACTCAAAGTGCTTATACAACATGTTTACATTCACCCATTCGTACAAGCACTTCCATGGTTATCTAACCCCTTTTTATTTATCATTCACACTCCAACGGTTGCGTCAGGGGTTAAGTATCAAGGACACATTGGTATGCAGCCTGGGGTAGCCAGGAATCGAACCACCGACCTTCCGATCAGTGGGTGACCTGCTCTACCTCCTGAGCTACAGCCAACCCAAGGCATATATCAAATGCCTTCAAAAATACTGAGTATCCAAGCAGGAAAATACAATAAATTTTCACATTTAATTCTTTAATTACCAAAATGACAGCTGGTCTATGAGAGCTGGGAGAGGCCCCAGCCTCACTGTGACAGGAACTGGACAAGCAGCTATGAAAACGAATGGATAGAATTAATTTTTAAATTAAAATTCAAATTGAGAGTATTGTATTACTTTCTAAATAGCTTATGTTCAGGAGGAGGCCAGTAGTTAATCAGAGAGTTTCCAAATGTTAAAGAGGACACCCTAAAAGCTATATGAGGTAAACGCTTAACAGGATCATCTTGATAGAGCCCCCCCCATCCCCCCATCTCCTCCTCAAAAGGCTGTGCTCTGCATTGCTCCTTCTTGCAGTCTGACGTTCCTTGGACAGAACAGTCTGACTTCAGGTGTCAGTGTAAGTGACAATGAATGGGAAAGATGACTGATGTTGGCCTTATTCAGGCACCGTGTACTCGTTCTGTCTCTGTCAGTTTATCACACTCTACCAGTGATTCAGTGTCCTTGAAGTGTCAACAGAGGGGATGTCAGTGGAGCATTTTCTGTGGGAGGAGAGCTGGTATTTGTCTGTTATTGTGATACATGCCTTTTATGTTCTGATGCTAATCAAGTGCAAGGCTATGAGTTTGAGTCTAGACAGAGATCTGCTGCAGTGTGGCCTTTTGTCTGTCTGTAGCTGCATTACATCTGCATACAGGATTATAATAAACTGCGGAGACTGGCAGATATGAAAGAATATGACTGACTAGCAGTCGGACAGAAAAAGCTTTAACAATGCCACAAACGTCCACCCATTCTCATTCCCTAACCACCCATGCACACAAACACACACACACACACACACACACACACACACACACACACACACACAACATTATTTTCTAACAATAAGCTTCTGTGTGCTGAAATCTGAATCCACCCACACTTGATAAGGAGGACATATCTGATTATGTTAGTGATGAGAAACTTCCACACCAGCTATCTAAGACAGGAAATGTTTCCCCTTTTGAGCTTGTGGGGTCATTCCAATTGCATCAGCTATTGGAATGACAGCTGATTGGCCACGAACAACAGCTGCTTTCACAACCCCAGGGACCAAGAGGGGGCGTTTCTGCTGAGCTGACACAATGCGCCATGGGTAATTAATTACCAGATTTGTGGTGCATTCCAAAACACTGAAGTTACATAAACAAATGTGAGAAGAAGAAAAAACTTAAAGAAAGGAAACTCGTGAACTAACAAATACCGTGATTATGGATTTAATATAAATGCAATGTTCAAGATGTACTAAGAGGCAAATAAGCATTACAAGACTGCCCTGATAATGTGAAAAAAATATTTTCCCTTTTGTCAAAACTTTAATCTGAAACTGAACTAATCTCAAAGGAAAATGTGGCACAGCAAATTCCATAGCTTGCATATAACGAGGGGCAAAGGCTGCAGTTTAGCGTTGGATAAAACATAACCTCACTTTACAAGAGCTGGAAAAAGAAACGCCACACAGCTAAAATCAGTCGCACTGTTAGAGAGCTGAGAGAAGGCGCTCCCTATTCAGATAAGCATAAGCAGTGCTAGCTGCCACACAGAAATACCTGCTCCAACAGCCACTCTGTTAACCCTGAGAGTATGTTTGTCTGTCTATCTTTCAGGCAACAACTCACCAACTCACTGTTGTTGTGCCTGCTGCGATCGTGTCACAAGATGACCTCTTGTAAGCTTCAGGTAATTTTACTGAAGCAATGTTCTTGTGGTGTTACTTGCCTTAATACATAATTTAACATTTAAGAGGGCTGACTTATTTTTCTACATGAAACCTTCCACTCAGTGCTAAAAGCATGCCATGGAATCACACACCAACCATGATGACACCAAGTTCCCAGACAAGCCACTGTTGAAGCTGACCTTGTTTCTGATGCAGTTTTCGAGACTGGATCTTTGACACCGTTATATTGATAAAATCTGTCCACACAAACCACCTTTGTGGCAGGTCCTGTTACAGAAGGTATCAGAGCACACTCTCACACACACACACACACACAGACTCACAAAGTGAATACAACAGCAGCCATCATATTGCAGATGCTGATAACATCATCTGCCAACTGCCACATTTTTACACTCACAGAAATACTTTTTTTTTATAAAAACTTGGGTATCATATCAAGTTTCCGACCGGACAGTTTCTAACAATAAATAACCCTGCTCCAGTCGTTCTGGAGAAACATGCCCTGATAACCACTTGCTCTGAGGAGAAACTGAGCATTGAGCTTGAAGTCTAATTCAGCAGCTACCACAAGAATAAAAAATCATGCCTAAAACCCGCAGTAACTAATCACTTCTGTTCAAATATTAGGAGCTTAGGGTGCCGAGTGTTTAGTTTCAGAGACAAACAAAAACAAAAGAGAACTGTGGGGTTTTCTCTTCTGTCTTCCTCTCTTCCAGTGCTGAGATTATTGCGGATGAGACAATAAGTCAAACAGTGCTCTACATCTCTCTCACTTTCTTTCCACCCTCCCCCCACTTGTCTCCTTCTGCCTTTGTTGTACTTCAGCAACAGGATGGCAGCAGGCTTGCCACCCTCCAGGCTTTGGCTTCTATCATGTTGAGAGGTGTATGCCCGCAGGACAACAGATAAAAGGAAGATGAAGGACAAAGAGGAGGAGGAGAGAAGGAGGAGGACCATAAAGGGGAAAAAAGCCGGATGGCTGTGGAACAATGTAGGTAAGGTGAAGACAGAAACACTATCTGCAACACAAGACACTGCAATTACAATGTAGTGAGAACGCTGTTATTTTAGATTGTCAAATACACAATTGATATGTACTGTACATGTATAGGCTGTTTTCTGTTATTCTGACATTATGTGTTGGGGGAAAAAAAACACAGAAAAGGCTCATCATGGTCTCAAATTCAATCGTCTCTTGTACAAAACTAGAATATATTAGCCCTTAAGTGTTTAAGCCACGCATACATGTGAATCTTATTCTTACCAGGCACACAGGAAAGCCTCATCCGCTGATGAAGATCATGCAATGTATGAAACTGAAAGTTTCAGAGCAGTTACCTTGAGGTGAGACTGTTTTGATCCATTTTAGAATTACCCACATTTGGGACTGTCAAGACAGCTGGACACGACTGATAATTATGATTTAAATCAGATGTTGATTGTAACACTCAAAAAGTTAAATCAGAAAATGTATGTGTATCATAATTGATAATAAATGCTATAGAGAGATGCTTACAGCATTAAATCATCTTTGCCACATGTCTTCCTCTACAAATCTGGTTTCTTGAGAGACTAACAGGAAGCTGGTGGAACCTATGTTGAATTGTCAAGGAAGGGTCCATTAGCGGCTCTTAGCATAGTCAGAGAGTGTGGAGCAGCTACAGCAGTGGATTTTCTGGGCTGTAGCTGCAGTGATTTCAGCAGAACAGTGAGGCAAGGTCACAAGTTAGTGTTCTGCTTAAAAGGAGTGCATTATCGATTCACCACCAAGAGCAAAGAAACACAGGAATAAAAGATTCTGAGAGGGAAAATCAACAACAGGGGGAACAAGATGTTACTCTAGTTTCAGTGGAACTTCATGTGAACTTGAATAACCCAAAAACTGGTGTTCTTGTGGTCGAAAACAAGTAAATTTCCTCAAACCTCAGGATGGAAATCAAGATAGTCTAACTGGAATCATTTGCCTTCAACTCTATCAATTCACCATGCCAATCAAAGTTAGTATGGTTTTCTGACAGACACACATTGCAAAGTGTAGCATAAGCTTCCCCGCTTTTCTTTTTACCCTGAAATTCAATGTATATGCTCACTTTTTTCTTCCACCACACAAGATGAGGAATCAATGAAGCATTTGACCTATAAGCATAAGAGTGACATAATATCATTGGTACCAAATAAATCTCATCAATATCTATCCCCACTCAAAACTACATAGATCTGAAACAAAAAAAGGGGTGTTCTGATAATGTGTGTCTCTTTCTTTTCTCCCCTGCTACATGCCAAAGGGAAATACTGTTGTTTTATAGTGCTTTATAGAACAGGTCTCTTCAGACAAAATGTGATTAGTGTATAGAATATATATAAAACTGAAATTATGTCTGCAAGTTTGTACAACTTGAGACCTTTTACAATATTTCTGTAACTCTTGTTCAAATTCATTACAAATCATTTAGATGTCTGTACCTGTAATAACTGATTTAATGCTGGTATGTTTTAATTCAAAAATGACTGCCCAGAATAGCCCCACTACGACCAGCCATAACACTTCAGTGTTACTTGATGTTTAGCTATGGTTCACTTGTTTCAGTAATAAAACAAGTGGAACGATATTCTAACAATTTTGCAAACTCAGCTATACTAATACTGGCACTGAGTTGTAGATATTCAACATTGGAAATCTGAGCAGGTCAAACTGTCTCTCACTGTCTCAAAAGCAATGAAGCGATGCAAGATAGTGGCATATTAGCATAATGGAAAATATCCTAGATGTCTGAATCATACCTGGCTGACCTCTGAAGCTGCTTCATTGGTCTCCTTGAGCATATTCAACCTCAAACCGTACCAGCTGACTGAGCGCCTGCATGCCAGAGACCTCCTGCCCCTGCCTGCTTCTTTATTAGCCTGCAGCAACCACGGGCAATCCATTACAACACACACATTCCCAGAGGTGCTCTTGCAAGCCTGTGTTCTGTTCCCAGTGAAACCAACACCTTTAAGAGCTCCTAATCCATAAAGGAGATTTGTCTGTTTGATTTTAATTGGCTGGATTTTTCTATTCATTAGCCTGATCTCTCTTTGCTTGATTTGTTAAATCTCAGTTTCACACTCTCACCTCGAGTTCTAGAGTTCCTCAACCCATTTTGCTTTGAGATCGCTTCACTGCCAAAAGGCGAAATTATCCAGACCTGCAAAGCTTTTACAAGCTTAGTGAGGACAGGGGATGTTAAACGGTTAAAGTTAGAGAGAGAAAACTCTTGTCTCATGCCTCCTTGGTTTGTGTACCTCACGGTTCTCAATACTCCACAAGGTTGAGCGCAAAGAAGTGTGACACACTTGGGCAGCTGTGTCCAGGTGAGGAGGAGGAGAGGAAGGAAGGAGGTCGGAAAGGACAGCAACAGTAGATTCTCTCCATCGTTTTGAGAGCCACAGCTTCCACAGGGCACCATTACAATTTACAGCCAATATAGTGTTTGATTAAAAGAGAGCAGGAAAAAGAGTCAGCGCGCTCAATAAACAGAAGCAAATAAGAGAAAAAACTTGATAAAGCTAATGTGCAGGAGAAATTTTAAAAAAAAGAAGGCAAAGCTCAAAATGGAGGAAAAACAGGTTGAATATACTAATCACAACAGTAGGTAGCAGTGGTTGTCAATGATTTATATGAGTCAATAAACTCCTGCCAGATTGTTGTTAAAGGTAACTGAGCAACCTGCTAAATTTTGTGCCCCCAAATTGTGCGTTATACAGAAACCGTCCCAAAAAAGTATATAAAGCTATGAAGTTGCTTTAAGTTCTTGAAGTCAGAGAATCCTCAAACACTATCAAATGTATGGAACAGCAACATCAACTGATGTAAAAACACAAGCAAAAGAAGAACACTGCTTCAACAACTTGACTACATAACTTTACTATAGCAAGTTTTCTGGATTTAATCCCAATTCTGACTTGGTTCATGGATAGGAAAGACATTAGCTTTGTTACAGTTTTTTGACAGAAATATTCATTATAAAAACTAATTATGCTTCAGTAACTGAAACCCGAATTACAGTGGTGGTGACAAAAACTCTTTGGTAGACACAAAAAAATTGGAAAACTAATATCTGTTCATGCAATTTATAAGTTAAAGATTAAGAAGAAGTATGGCGATGCTAGCTGTTTTTAGTTGTGGTTCTTTCCTTTTAAAACACACTGATACAAAAACTGCTGACTAATTGCTTTTTTAAGGCGGTCTGTGTTGGCACTGTGCTGCCACTCTGGGTTTACAAACACTGGACTTGGAGAAACTTATAATTCATAAAAAATGTTTTATTGTCACAATTTTGCCTCAGTTTTGTGACATCTGTTGAATTCTGGTGAATTTCCAGGATTGAAACTTGCAAAATTATCCATCAAGAGATTTGCGTTCTCTGTGTTGGAACATTTTATGCTGAAGAATCTCTGAGGAAACCAGTTTGTATTTCATTTCAGTCACATTTAAACAAGAAGACGGTATGGTGAAGAATAGTCTTTAAATCCATGTGACAGCAATTTGGGATGGAAGCTGACACCACGTGACAGGAGCTGATTTCCTATGCGTTGGTGCCAGGATAGCTGATGTCAGCACAGAACCATGATAAAGATTCTTAATTTGAGACACAATCAGGAGCAGACAGGCTTTTGTTTCTGTCTGCTGCTATTGGAGTTCTGAATGGCAGCACTAATCCTGTTTTTCATACTACAGCAGAACACATGATTTTACACACACACACACACACACACAGGGATGCACTCATTCTATACAAACAGTTTGCATTCATTACTGTGCATTCCACTGATCAGGGTAAAGGCAAACTAAACCCTCAGCCTACAGCTGCAGAAAAATGCTTCTGACAATGAAGAAATCTATAGTTTGTTCATCATAAACACAAACTCTATTTTGGAGAAAATATTATTAATAGCAAAGTTGGTGACAAAGGACTGCTAAAGGATGACTTCACCCAACCACTAAACACGAGTGAAATCAAAGTTTTTGTGTTGGCATTCATATCTCTGAAAGATGGCCAAAAGAAATCACAAATCACAAAATTATGAGCACAAGAGTAGCTGAGTATACATACATCACTATATTGTTTTACTAAAGCCTAACCACGACAGCACATTATAACTGAGCAGAGCTACAAAAATATAGATTCTTTAGAACACCACCTGGTTTTAAATCCCAAATTTAAGCTTCTTTTAAACATATTAGTTCATCATCAGTATTCAAAAATATTAAATATAAGCCAAGATGGATTTAAACTAAAATCTGTCAGCTTTAGTCACTGAGCGGTTATAGAGATGCAGCAATCTAATCTTTGATGGCATACCCCCAACCCTAACTGAAAAGGCGAGATCTTGTATTTTAGAGACAACACATTGATCCTTTTAATTTGATTTGATTGTTCTGTGTTTGATATTCCATGAGTCAAGAGAGGTAATATAGCATGGAAGATACCAACAGCAAAGAATTTGGTTTGGAGGTATTTGATGCTTTCTACCAAAGCAACTATTGTTTGGCTAATGGAGGGAGTTTGTGACTGAATCCTAAATTGTGGTCAAAGGGGGTTGAAAGGACTAAAAATCAAAGTGAACAATGCATTGCTTTCTCTCTCTCTGTGGTTATGTTGCGCTAGGTTTTACACTTGTTAAGAAGCTTCTATTTAGTTATATTCAACTCAGTTCACATAATCATCACTTCACTGTATCCTGTCAGCTACACTCTTCATGTGTGACGAGGTGCACCGACAGGAAAACAGAACGTAGAGAAAGGAAGCTCTACTAAGTGCAATAAAGACTCTCACACTGAGCTGATATGAAGTGGATGCAAATAAGTTTTGCTTGTTTGTTTCATGTAATCTTAGTCCTGTAGGAATCTGTATTGGTACTAGAAGTTAAAATTTGTATCAGTGCATCCCTCACTGACTCTCAGTTTAGTTTACATAAATAAATCTATCAACTTCAGAGGAAAAAGGAGTGAGCAAATGACAAAAATAATGGGGAAAAAACATATCAATATAAGCTTCCATATGTATTCGTGTGTAATAGTCCATTATGAAAGGAAAGTGATACACATTGATATTCTACAGCTAAAACTTACCCATCAACAGTTATATTTTACTACGATCATATGAATGGCAGGGTAAACCAGGCCTTGCTGGTATTACAACATTCTATAACAGAAACACAACAGGCTACAAACAGAATAGTGACCCTCTTCAGTCCATCATGCTATCTGTTTGACCTTTCACCCTGACTGCATTTGTTTTGTTTTTTTTAACCATCTCTCAACCCACAAGTCAAATGGTGATGCTGTGCTCCATGTTTGGCTCAGAAACACCACACCAACATAATTTCAGGCTGATAGAGACCTGACAAAAGACCAACTTCGGGCTATACCTTATCTGCCATGGCAGGCGTCAAGGACAAGCAAGGAAAAAGACGTGGCTGATGCAAACTTGTGTTTGGTGTGTTTTTGATGTTGCTAGAGAGAAAAGTCCTAAGGATGTTGACCAGTCTATCCATCTGTCTGTTTGGAAATTTTTAGCATTTATGCTTATTTGTACACTTTTATGAATGAAGAATGAATGAATGAAAATTGAATATGTGCATATTTATTCCAGCAATAATCTGAAGAACCACTGCTGTTGAAATATCACTTTTAGTAGCCACCCTGACCTTTCTTCTAATGCTATTATAAAGCTATAATGTCCCTTTCAACAACTTCTTGATCCATGATCCTTTATCTAAAAAAAAACTAACTGACTAATATCCTTAAAGAAAGCACCAGATATTTATGGATTTAGAAGATGATTGACCTTTGGCCACAATTTCAACTCATACACAAGAAATTGAACAAAAATGTCATGGTATTTCACGATATCCTTCTTTCTTCTCAGAGGATAAAGTATTTTGATTACAATGATCCCATTACATTTGCTTTAGCATCACCCTCGGGACAAGCTTTAACGTTTTAACTCCAGTACTACCAAGGCTCTGAGAGTAGCAAAACAATGAGCATGTAGGTGCTGCAACACTACAGCCTCAAGGGGCCACAGTTTCAGGCTGTTGGTCTCATGGACACTGGGTTTTGTAACTAAGTTATGAGTTTTAGTATTTATTAGCACCTTGAGGTGCTAATAATACACATATATATATATACACACACACACATATATATATATATATATATATATATATATATATATATATATATATATATATATATATACACACACACACATATACATATAAATATATATACATATACATATATATATATATATATATATATATATATATATATAGCCATCATTTCCTGGGTAATTTCTTCTTCAGTTTTTTTCTTTAGATGTTCTTGGTTTTTCATTCTAGATTTTGTTATGGTTAAAATTGTAATTCATATTTGATTTCCTAAGCTTTAATTTATCCTGCCTCCCCTGTGTTTCCCTGTGTTCTATTGTTTAGTCTCTGCCTGTGTCATGCTACTTCCTGTTTTAGTTTGACTGGTTGTGTTTTTAATCTGTCCAGCCGACGGGGTTTGTAGCCAACTGTGGGCGTTCATTCATAAAGAGATTTATAGAGAGTAAGCATGCCAGAGGACATCCCTTCCAACAAATTTACCTAGCCCAGATAGAGGTGCTGTGGGACACCAGATTAGCTCACAGCATGAGCTGGCGGCTGTGTGACTTGAGCCTGAAGGTTGACGGTCTGGGTTTGAGTCCAACCCGTGGCCCTTTTGCTGCACGTTTCCCGCCGCTCTTTCTCCCTACTTTCCTGTCTGCTCTTCACCGTCACTGTCCAGTAAAGGCAAAAAGGCCAAAAATTTGTCAGTTTGGCAAGATTTTCACATAAAGACAAATATACGTCACCATTGTTACGCCATGTAACAGTGACAGAGGAAGTTTCTGGCTTTAGAATAAGGTCTCAAAGTTTTGAACCTTCCTCACATAAAGTCTCAGCTCTGCATTTTTGGTGACCATGTGTCATATTTACAGTACAGCCGTACGTACAAAGTGTACGTACATGCTTATACTTTGTGTACTTACACAAACGGTACGTACAAAAAGGCATTAACTGGAGGTGAGTGAAAACATTTTATTATTTGTCAAGAGTACAATGCTAATAGTAACGAAACAGATAATGTGTGTTTTAAAGCAGTATCACATACTGTACCATTTCCCTGCCTTTATTATTTACCCTCAAAACATAAGAAACTGAATATTAAGTTGCATTAAAATTTGTGAACAAAATAATGGTGGGCTTAAAAGTTACTGGCTGTTATGATTCATATCAAAGATGTATTATAAAAGAAAGAAAAAGAGTTCCAATACACAAATTTGTCTTCAGTTATTAGACTATTTATGCTTTTATTTTGGGTGAAATATTGGGTCATCTGCATCTACTGAATACTGAAAAACCATGTGAAAAGTTTAGAAAGAAAAATCAAACCTTTATCACTAAGTCATGGAAAGCCAAATAGACTGGAGACCATTCTTCTGATCTTTTTTAACCCATAGTATTTGAAAAACTTATATTATCCACTGTGCAAAAGATCTCTCCCCTTGAAATGCTGTGGAGTGAAAGTATTAAGTACTACAAAATGGAAATACAGTTGGAAGTTAAGTTAATAATAAATGGACCTAGGCACATTACACTGGCTGCAGTAATAGAAGCATACTGGTCTTTTTCTTTGACTGTCTACATCTTGGTGTATTATGTTTTTTAGAAAATCCCTTCATATCAATCACTAAAAAGCATTTTAACATGGTGTAATCAATTAATTGATTCACTGTTTTCTAAACATAAAAGCACTAAAAGGCTGCCTGTGACCCAACACTATAATACTGTAATGTGGAAAACAAAGTTAATCTTTGCAAATCCAGGTTATCACTCCTCGCAAGGTGGCCTCATTCAAGCCCTACTTCCTCTCTGCACAAAGCTATTTAAACACCGTAAATACAGTACTAGAACACAGTGTTTCCTCGCCACTGTATGCAGAGTCTTGAGTCCTCATTTCTCCTGGAAACCTGACAGTGTAATGCAAGCTCTGAAGCGAAAGAGGTCACCTTAGGCTAAATCTGTCTCCAACTTACGCAGGTCTCCTTGCCCACTCCCAGGAGTGGTTTAGGAAGCAGATGACCCCATCTGCTTACTCAACATTTCTCAAACCTTTTTACAGTGCAGTAATGTGAAGGAATGAGAAAAAAAAACTTTTAATATTACTGTTTCTTTTCTGACATTTCAATAACATTCCAGTGCTTTTACTTAGGTCCAGTTATTAATGTGTCAGTATTCCCCACTGCAGCTACAAAGAGCCCAACATAATATTTTTATATAATCTTTTCCTTTGGTTGTTACTTGTTTGGATAAATCTCTCTTTTTTAAAAATTTATTTTTGGAGGTCACCTGCTTCCAGTGTGTTGAGCCCATTAAAGGATGTTATAAGCTGTTATCATTTGGGACATTAAGGCAGATGCCCCTGTGGTGTACCTTAACTCTTCTGCACTCATTTGATTTTTCTTTTAGATTTGTTTGTTTGTTTGTTTAGATCAGTTTAGGCAATGAAAAGCAAAACATGACACACTGACAAGGACACTGTAGTGGAATAGTGAACCTACACATAACTTAGTGTGTCAGCAGGCTGGAAAACAGTAGCAGGGATTCTACATGATTTTACAGGGTTCTACATAATCTGGGTTACTTTAAAAAAAACAAACAGACAGACAATTATAATATATATATATATATATATATATATACACACACACACACACACACACTAGAATGGATGACATACCTGTATACCTGTGTGGCCTATCAGCAGGAGCGGTTTTGCCTAATGTGATTTAGCTGTCTGGATTTCACTACCATTTCTGTGTGAGAATATGCATATGGTTTCGTTTTCATACCATTTCAAATGGCAACAGTAACAGGTCCTCGCCATCATCGCACTCTAAACCACTAATAGGACATGGAGCTAAAATATAAAAAAAAACTGTAAAGTATATTCCTTTACATGCATTGCCTGAATTGTGAATGGTTATTATTTAAAGATGTGACAAACGTGGCAATTTGTTCCCCTTCCGAGTGCCTGTTGTTGCTAGCTGGGCTGTTGCATCATTTACTGACTGCTACCAGAGAGAAATTGGATAGGCCTGCTGATATGGTTTCTGCGTCCGTTCAAGAGAGTATGAGAGGGTAACGGCATATTTTCTTACACCAACTGGAAATGTGATAGGGTCAGTGAGAGTGCCTGCTCAGATGCATGTTTGAAGAATGCTGCAGCATCAAACACGTGTAAAGAAATTTTGTGTGGAAGTTTTCTGAATTCTGAACCTCTCCTCTCAGTGCTTGACATTTTACCTCTGCAAAATACACAGAAATCATGTGCTCCAGTCTGAAGTTAAAAAGAAAAAAAGGAAAAGGAAAGAAAAAGCACTCAGAGAGCGCAAACTCCTCCAAGGCAGCTGACTCTCTGGCCAGTATTTACTTTTAAGGGAATATTATTGTGTTATGTATATATTCATTTGTTTTCTTTGTTCTTTTTAAATGTACTTTAACAAGTGAAGTAAAAATCTGATAAGGGTAGCATGACAGATGTTTATTTTGATTACACAAACATTATCTAGGAGTAGGTAATGGATAATGGATAATTGATCTGTAATAACTGGACATGAATAACAAGCTTATTATATAAAATATTACAGTATATTGCTATGTACCTAGGCAACTCATTCTCTTTCTTCACACTTTTGGGGGGGGGGGGTCAACATAAAAGAAAGGCAGATGGGAAATGTCAAACTGAGATCAGAGGTCAAATGTGACACATTTGGAAACTATAATGTGAAACTTAGGATCCCCATTTATCAGTATCCTTTCCTTTTTCGACCTATCATGTTTATAGACAGAATGACATGCACACACACAAACACATGCAAACGCTACCAAAAAACTCCTTGGCAGAGATAAAAAACACTAGAAGCCTACCTGCAGGCCCCTGCGTCTCAAAATACTCGAGTCATCCATGGTAATGTGAGCCTGGGTATCTTTTGCCTTTTGGTTTTTGTTTTCAAAGCAACAAAGTTCAGGCACTTTCTAGGAAGTCTGTCCTCATGGAAGAATTTACATCAGAGCCTCCTCCTCCCTTCTTCTTTATTATCCAGACACACAAGTTATCCCTTAATCATGAGACTGTCCTCTTCTTAAAACATCATCTTTTTCAGGTCAATAAGAAGCTTTACAAGTCCTTCTTCAAAAACATCTCATGCTGAACAGACCTCTGAAGAACATTCCTGTAAGATGTGCTGTAAGATGATTTGAGAATATGTCAAATAGGTAGGACTTTCTCAGTAAGGTGAATAAAAAAATATAAAATCCAAGGCTTCGGTGAAAATGAAAGCACAGAAAAGTGATCTGTTTATCTCTCCCATTTCTTTATCTCTTGTTTAATCAAGCTTGCTGTAGAGAATGGTCAACGATCATCCCGTGTCTTCCCTGCTCCTCCATTCAGTCATTCATTCAACACTGGATACACCTCTCAATCTCCCAGAGTGTACAGTCAGGCACTCTGCTCTTCTTTTCTGTTGTTTGACTCTCCATTCTCTTGATCTGTCTTCTTCAGTTTGCCTCCCAACCTTAAGGCACTAGTCCAGAGGAAACTCTGCTCCTTCCATTATTTATGTGCAGCTTGCAATAGAAATTAATGATGACGATGGGGCCTCAGGGGGTGCATAGAGGGAGGGGGAAAAAGAGACTGAAAGGAGGCAAAACATAAATGGGAAGGCACCAGCTTGCTTGCCTCCGGCTTAATTAGAGCCGAGCTACAATAAGGTCCTGAAATCACTGCAAAAACACAAGCAGACAGCCAGCTTACAAGAGTTTCTTTCTTCAGGGGGTCAGTCAGGACTGACAGACGTCATGTGCTCGACCTGCTGAGTGACGGTGAGTCCAGAGTTTTAGAGAAAAGCCAGCGCTTTCTCAATTATTTTTATGGCTTGGAATTAGAAAAGAAAGACACATAAAGCTGTTGGACTCACCAGACGACACAGAGCGTAGACTGAAAACAACAGAGTGTTTGTTTGCTAGCAGTGGTTTACTAAGCAAGGAGGCACCTCACATCCATCTCCATTCCAGCAAGAAGGGCCAGATTCCATCTAATCAAAACCAGAGGGACTCACAGACATATACAAACACACACACACACACACACCCACGCACACATGTGTCGACCTCACATGCAACCCTCTGACAGATGCTAGTCATCTTTTCATCCCTGCCATCTTCTCCTGCATCTTTCAGTCTTCAGTGTTACTCCAAAACGCTGCGGGGAGGAGGAGATCGAGAACAGCTCAGACTAATGACACAACAGGAGGAGCGAAGGAGAAAGGATGAGTGTTTTTTTTTTTCCTCTGTGAGAAGAACAGATGTGGATTTTGAGAGGATCCCTTCCTTCCTCTTCTCCTTTCTCCTGCTCCTCAAATCTCTGCGACTCCTCTGTTGTTGCCTTTCTTTGCTCTCTCTGATGTGTCAGAATGCTCACATGCTCTAGGCTCCTCCCTCTGTTCTTTTTCCACAAGCTCGCCCTCTCTCTCTCTCTCTCTCTCACACACTCTCTTGCTCTGCAGAAGCGGCCAATCAGACACAAGCAGGAGACAGAGACTTTGCTTGCAATGAATGGAGGGTGGGCAAATGCTCTGCCTGCCCCTCCCCACACTGCTGTGCACTGTGTGTCCATCACCACAACCTCACCTGGTTCTAACCGAAACAAGATGCTATGCTTGCAGCTTGCAACACACACACACACACACACACACACACGCGCGCGCACACACACACACACACACACACACACACACACACACACACACACACACACACAGTGCAATTTGTGATCCATGTTTTACTATTACATACCGATGAATTAATCTTGAGCACAGGTTTTGGATGATTACTTATTCAACATAGCCCTCTTTTAAGTCAACATTATCTCTGATGCTCAAAAATATGTGGACATGCAAACATGACACCTGTTTCCGTATGAGTCAACGAGTGCTTCTAAAGCCAGAGGCATTACAGCCACCACTTTTCTGATCTTACTAGTGCTAGTCGGTGTGGCCACAACTATATTCCACTATATTATTGTTATTATTATTCTCAATATATTTGCATAAGTGGGACTTGACATTGGTTTACAATGGCTTATTTTTCCTGTCACTTTAATGTTAAAAAATTGAAAATCATTCAACCCAAACATTAAATAATCTACTCTATTCGACTGCACTCAGTTAACAAAAAAAAATCTAAGATTTGGCACAGCACTACAGTTAGTAACAGGCTGCCTGTATTGCAGTCAATCAGGTGCAATGCTTTTTGTTGCAACAGTTTTTCAACAAAGTCAGCATATGGCTAGTTAGCATTAATGTTTCCACAGTAAAACTGAAGTGTGGCTTTGAAATTAACTCCATGTCTGTGACAAATTATTCTGTGGTCAGGACAGACGCGTCAATTTTACTTCAACTGGTTCCCTGTCACTAAATGCGGAGGAACAGCGGCCATGTGAACAAAACATAGTGAGTGAAATATGCAATACGGCAGCAGTCCTTTCCATCTTTAGCAAAGGGTTACAGGATACTGAATATTGTGAAAATTATTTTTGAGCTGTACAGTAATTTTGACAAAATAAGGACATCATCGCCTTGGTCCTTTAGAATTGTGACATGCATTTCTGATTTTTGCATATACAGTATTTTACAAACTAACTGTTCCACAAAAACAGGATTGAGTCATTGATCACAAGAGCAACTGTTACTTGCTAAGCTCTGAATATGCTTATTTTTTCCCCAGCAATATCTCGTTTCATGAGTTTTGGTCAGTTTAACCCTCCTGTTTAATAAAGACAGAATGACACAGATCATGAAAAGCTGCCTGTATACAGTGAAACCAGGGCACTATTTTTAACTGGTGATGATCCTCCTCCACAAGAAACGTACGGAGATACACAGAGAGAAAGAGAAGAGGAAAAAAATAGAAATGGGGACAAAAAAAGTGAAGCATAAACTGAACTGTCCTCCTCCTGGTATCCTCCCACACTCCACAGAGAGCAATGTACTGATGACTCACAAAGACATGACAGAATGGTAATGAGGATGAATGGATGGGTTGAATAACAGGAAAAAAACTAGGCCTATAACGGATGCAGCAGAGAGGGGATGTCTGCTGTACACTAAAACTCTACATAGCACTAACACAACATACAGACCATGGACAGATCAGTCAGTTCAGACACTATCTGCTACGCCTGTAAGGGGACATAGACCCTAAGTAATGAGAGAGCCCCCCAGCCCTGTCTAGGCCCCCAGTCTCTGGTCAAAGCCTGAGTGTTAATGAGTGCAAAGGCCAAAGGGGCCACACAGAGGAATGTTCACACAGCCACAATGAGACCAACAGACACTAGTCCAATGACTGCTCGTGTAGTGGACTGAATGCAGTTTGACTGGCTGCTTCTAAAATTCAAACACATACAGAGACCCTGCTAAGTAGCTGGTGTGCTGACACTGAAAGACCTGTTTTAAGCACTGTTCCAATTTATTTGCTAATGTCCAAGAGCTTCCTGGATATTCACATTTACTGAAATTCAGAGAGCTAACCCAATCCCACGTAAGGGTAGTGTCCATTTGTCTGTGAGCAGTGCATTGAGCATGCCAGGCCAGAAAAAAAGGAAAATGAATCCCCCATGAAGATATTTTTAAAATTCTCTAATTTTATAAACTAGCTGGGTAATGTATTTTTTATTCACTCATAAGTTATTCACGTAGGAGGAAAAAGGGAATTTGTTAAGGACTACTTTGATCATAGGACTAATACACATTTGAACTGGGGAAACACTGCACTGAGATAGTGGTAGGTCTATATTTAGCTGACAGTATCAGACTTGTTGAGCTCTATCAAAACCAGAGACCCATTTATCAGACCCTCTGCACATCTCTATGATAAATAGAGGAGGGCTACTCATACGACTGACTGCGTGGGGGGCTTACAAACCACTGAGTACCATTTTGAGTTGCTGCAATGAAATTTCAGATAAATCAACTAGTCTGCTGGATAATTTTTTCCACTTTGATTTTCAGGGTGTCTTTTAATTCAGCCCTGTACAGGTTAATAATTTTCATTTCCATCAAACAATGTGGGATCCTTTCATTCCTAACACATTACCCAGTCCATATCAGTATAGATTTCCAGCATGACTTCTTTTCTTTCCATTGACAATAATGTGTTTTCCTTTAATTTCTTTTTTTTTTTTTGAGCAGTATATGTTAAACTGGCACTGACCCCTATTCTGCTGTAAGGGGTTGAAAACGAAAAGATAGAATATACTTTTATTTACTGTTTGGTTGCCTTTTGGAACCACTGACTGGAACCCAAACCTCAGGAGTAAATACTTCTGTACAGTCATGACCAAGCCAAACACACACCATGACAAAAAGAATCGGGAGTTGTGTGCACACACACGTACACACATACAAGCTGTTGTGCCAGACAACACTGTTATCTTCATTGTATAATAAAGGAGCTGAGCTAAAGAGCTCCTGTTTGTGCTGCTTCATTCATCAGCTTGGTGGGTCGGTCTACTGTTAGTCCAACTGCAGCCAGCTGGCTGGCTGTCTGGACAGCAGCCCGGCAGATAACTCAGATTTGTGCATATGTCTGAAGACTCACAAATAAAACAATCGGGGTAAATAAGTTTTGGGGTGATAATGATAATGCTAGGAAACACAATACTGTATATTTGTAGAGGGCAACAATGGGCAAACCTAAAGAAACAAACAATGGCAAATGGAGAGAAAAAACTAAGGCATTAAAAGAAAGCTGGAGAGGAAGATAGCAAAGAGCATGCAGCAACTAAGTCTGAAAATGAAAAACATGAGGGGTGTATACAAAGATGACAGCTGTGTGCGTGTGTGTGTGTGCTTCTGCATTATCCAGACAGGTTGCGTGCTGCTCTGTCTGTGAATTGTGCTGACTGTGTGTTCGGATGCGTGTGTCAGGACAGCAGGTCAGCAGCTCAGTCTGAATAAATTAAACATGAAGGTGTTTGGCATAGGCTGAAGACCATGAATGCAATGTTACTCAACTCCACTTGTGACAGGAGGCAGAGGGTAAAATGTCCACAATAATGCAGACCAACTAAAATGCACAGACTTTAAAGAGCTGCAATCTTACATAACCACAAGCCTTGGAAGTCAGTTCCCAGTCCCATTTTTCTTTCAGCACACCACTTCTTTATCATACATACAGGCATTAGCAGCTGCTGTGCTTGGCTTAATAGCTCTAGGTATGGACGTGTGGTTCAGATCAGGCTGAATTAAAACCAACCTGCATCCGATGGCCTCTCTCTTTTCTCTCCATCTTTGCATTATCTCTTCTTTACTGAGTGGTTCCTGTGTGTGGCCATGAGAGATAATGACATCATTGTTGGAGTTCTTGAAGTCTAAGTGATCGGTCAATTAATTCCTGCTTTTTATATTATTCATACAGCACAAGCAAGCACTGTGAAGCAGATGCAGAACAACTGAGCAATCTCACACCTAGCTGTGTTAATCAATCAGAACTAAAGAGAGATCAAATGTTAAGTAGGGTTCAATTTTCTGCTCCTTTCTTGCTCCTAAGAGTTTTCTCACTGACATACCCTTTTTTAGAACCTTCTCGCTTTGCTGCTAAAAGCCCTGTAACAAGGGTTGCGCTCCTATTTTTAATAATGTGATGAAGCTCTGAACAGATCAAAGCTAAAGAGGAAAAGAAAGAGGAGAGAGGGAAATATAACCAAGAGGAGGAAAGTGGTGATGAGGACACAGCCATTGCATAAAGCTTTATCCCCCTTGGAGGGGGGGGGGTTGATAAGAAAATGCTGAGTAAGCCTGAACAGGCTTTACACTGTGAGGGGGAGAAAGGGCAGATGCAAGAGAGGAGAGTGTGAGAGCGAAAGAGAGAGAGAGACCTAGGATAGAGATACAGAGGACAAATTGAGACAAGGACAAATGCTGTCCTATTTTCCCTTCAGCCTCAACTGTAAAGTGAATTAAATGAAATGTATGATTAAAAATTGTTTGAAAAGAAATTCATGATCCCCAGAATGTGCCAATGAAAGTTTTCATTGGTTGACATGACAAACATCACTGGTGATGGACTGAGGTAGAAATTGATATTAAAACCCTCCAGCAACTTTCATAAAGGACATGGGATACAGGGTTCTATCAAGGGCTGCAACGATTCATCAACGTAATCGATGACGTCGACTGCAACAATTAGTCAACATGGAATTTTAACATCGAAGCGTCATATTTTAAAACCCATCCATCCATTTTCTTCCACTTATCGTGTGATTTTGTAACTGCAATACCCTATAGGAAAATATGGGGGCAGTATTGCAAGACAACAAGGTGATGTTAATAGGAGGGCAGGCTTGAACAGGTGAGGTGAGACTGAAATAATCGGCAACTAATCGACTAATTGATAAAATAATTTTCAAGACCAAAATAATCTTAGTTGCAGCCCTAGTTCTAGCCAGAAAAAAATGTAAGCCCGGCACACGTGTGTGCTAAACGCTTAATGCCGTGCCAGCTTGGTAATTCAGTGATGGCGAACAGGACGGGTTTTTATATGCTGCTTCTGGGTAATGATATTAATGTACATCAAATGGTTGATTTGTCATTCCCTCTATGTTAAATACAACACAAGAACTAAAGATGTTTTTAAAAAGGTTACAATGCAATTAAATACAATCACACACAAATCCTAATAAAACAGTAACATGATAATATTTTATAATCTAAGATGCAGAAGGATCTGTTCTCTGTCCAGTCACACTGTAGAGTCTTTTCATGGCTCTGGAGAAAGAGCAGCGGAAGCTACACCCCAGTCCTCAAGATAAGGGCTTGAGCTAAACTTGACTATGTTTACGGTCAGGGGTAAAGACATAGCGAGAAACAAGTTCTTGATAATACAAAAGCCAAAATGCACACACACACACACAGACACACACACAGAACCTATTGAGAAGTACAGATGAAGGCTGTTTTATCAGTGGGCTGCCAAGTCAAATTTTCTCTGTGCACACTGCTTTGAGCTGATCTCTATCATGCAAAATATATGTTGGGTGTACTGTTTAACTAGCAGGCCAAAAGTTAATACACAATGTCAGTGTGTTATATTATATTATATTATATTATATTATATTATATTATACACACTATTACCAAAATTAATCACTTCCATGGCTACAGGTGAAAAAAACCCTAGGTATGCAAACTGCTTCTAAAAACATTTGTGAAAGAATGGGTCAGGTCTCTGGAGTTCAGCGAATTCCAGCGTGGCACCCTGATAGGATGCAACCTGTGCAAGTCCAGTCATGAAATTTCCTCATTACTACCATTCCACAGTCAGCTGTTAGAGGTATCATAACAAAGTGGAAGCAATTGGGAACAACAGCACCTCAGCCACGAAGTGGTAAGGCATCTCAGAGCAGGATCAGCAAATGCTGAGGCACATAGTGCACAGAGGTCGCCAACTTTCTGCAGAGTCAATAACTACACACCTCCAAACTTCAGATTAGCTAAAAAAACTGTGTGTAGAGAGCTTCATGAAATGGGTTTCCATGGCCGAGCAGCTGCATCCAAGCATTACATCACCAGGAACCATGCAAAGTGTTGGATGTAGTGGTGTAAAGCACACTGCCACTGGATTTTAGAGTGAGACATGTTCTCTGGAGTGACAAATCACACTACTCCATCTGGCAATCCAGTGGATGAGTCTGGGTTTGCCGGTTGCCAGGAGAACAGCTTGTCTGAGCTTGTGCTAAGTGTAAAGCTTGGTGGAGGGGGGATTATGTTGTGTGGGGTTGTATTTCAAGAGTCGTGCTCTGCCCCTTAGTTCCAGTGAAAGGAGCTTTAACTGCTTCTGCATACCAAAAATTTTTAGACAATTTCATGCTCCCAACTTTGTGGGAACAGTTTGGGGATGACCCCTTCCTGTTCCAACATTCCAGCAAGGTCCGTAAGTGTGGAAGAACTTGACTGGCCTGCAAAGAGTCCTGACCTCAACCCAATAGAAAACCTTTGGGATGAATTAGTGGAGACTGCGAGCCAGGCCTTCTTGTCCAACATCAGTGTCTGACCTCACAAATGTGCTTCTGGAAGAATGGTTAAAAATTCCCATAAACACTCCTAAACCTTGTGGAAAACCTTCCCAGAAGAGCTGCAAAGGTTGGCCAACATCATATTAAACCCTATGGATTAGGAATGAGATGTCACTACAAGTTCATTTGTTGATCAGGTACAAACCACCACAGAAGAAGGCATGGCGTGGTTATAAGAGCTCCTGCTGAAGCTCTGGTGGTAGTTGAAGTAGAAATCATATCAGGATAGTGTTTAAAAGTCCTCGCCCCCTTGACTCAGCGGGCTGGGTCAAGGGGGCTGCTGTTAAAAATGAAAGCATTCCTGATGTTAGCTGAGAACAGAAACCTGTTGTCTTGGTGATGAGTTCAGATGCTGCAAGTGCAAAATGCTGATAGTTCAGAAACAGCAAACATACTCTTTATAAAACAGTCTGAAAACTGCGTGGTGACTAATATTTGATAAGGATGGCCAACTTTTTAATAGTCCTCAAGCTATTACACCATCTGCAACTGTGCTCTTTTCCCAGCAAAATAAGATCCAGCATGTAGCAGCGGCTTATTTAAACCATATATTAACCTTCATGGGCTACTATATGGCATCTGTGCATCTATGTTCTCTCGCTGAGAGGTGATGAGCTGTTCTGTATATTTAAAAAAAGAAGAAAAAACATGTCAGTTTTATTATTCAGTTTGTGTGTAAATTATCAGTGTTTATTCAGATTTTGACATACGCATTTCTAAAATAGTTTCATATGTGTTCAAGTTGCTCTGTATTTGTGTGTGGATTGGGGAGTGCATTTGTGAGTATTCAAAATGTACACACAAATCACTGATGATACATAAAGCAAGTTGAGGCATGAGGAAAGATGACAAGGTTTGCTGAAGACCAAGGATGACACTGCCCTTTGTCTGCAGGGAATGCAACCCACATGATAGACACAAACTAAATTATTCTCTGCACACAATTGTACACTGTGACATTTTAATCAATCTGTTGATTACATTGTTACATACATTCGCTGTATATGGGGGTAAAAAGGGCAGAAAACTATGGGTAAAAAGAGATCACATACTAACAACACAGGGATTTTATTCTAATAGCAGTAAAATGGAGACATGTGGAGGAAAAAACAGATGGAGAGAAAGGCAGGCAGGGAGGGGGTGCTGTGTGAGATGGAAACACAATTCAATTTCCTCTCCATCATCAGAGACGGAAGATACTGTCAAAACTGAATTACCTCATCCCAAACAGAACAGGACATTGTTTGAATGTATTTGTTAATGTAATTGAGGTGCAGGAAGCATTGAGCATATTCCTACGCTGAAGACAATGTCATATCTGCTAAAACAGGAAAAACATACTGTATGTTACAGTGACAATGACTTAGTTTTGAGATCACTGCTGTTTATTGTCTCTGTAAGTTTTGAAATGTGCAAATGGGAATGAACTACCTGAACTGAATTATCACTAATGTTAGAAAGCTCTTTACTCTTTAGCACCAAATGTAATATAATCAAATTTCATATCAGTTATAACAAGCAAAGACTGATCGTGGTTGATTGTACTTACATTGGGTTGAAAATGTTCAAACAGTGCAGTAATTTGTCATTTTTGTATTCATTTACAACATTTACAGAGGTTTTTTTATTTCTTTTCCTTATAGTATACACTTGAGTATATGCAAAAACCTCTGCACAATTTACACAGATATTTACAAAGACATATTACAGTCTGCTCCTACCAACTTGCATCTCAACTTTGGTTGAGATATAACAGTCTTTACTATAAATTATTAAATATGGAATAATTCTCATATGTGCTTATACATCAAATGACGTTCACAGTACCCAGTTTTCTTGGAGTCACTGGGTGGGGTGGTGCAGGGTGCCCCACCTGGTGACTCCATTATTCTACTGGGAGATGTCAACACTCACATGGGCAACGAAATCCCTGCCACATCTAAACCCCGATTGTTTTTTTTTCTTATTAGACTGTTCAAATAACAGTTTGTCCTTATAAGGGTGTTCATAAGTGCGCGTGTCACCAGGACACATTAGGTCACAGGTCAAAGATCGATACTGTAATCGTATCATCGGATCTGCAGCCGTATGTTCTGGACACTTGGGTGAATAGAGGAGCTGAGCTGTGAACTAATCATCACCTGGTGGTGAGTTAAATCAGGTGGCAGAGGAGGATGCTGGACAGGCCTGGCACACCTAAATGAGGCCTCGGTGAATATTAAATTTTCCCACCTCTGGCAGAATTTGTACAGCATTCCAGAGGCTGGGGACATTGAGTCCAAATGGGCCATGTTCCACATCTCCATTGTTGAGGCAGCTGCACAGAGCTGCGGTTGCAATGTAGTTGTTATGGTGGTAATACCAGAACCAAATGATGGACACCAGAGTTGAAGGGAGCCATCAAGCTGAAGGAAGAGAACTATCAGACTTGGTTAGCCTGTGAGACTCTGGAGGAAGCTGACAGGTACCAGCAGACCAAACAGGGTGCAGCTCTGGCAGTGGCTGAAGAAAAAAACTCAGGAATGGGAGGAGTTCAGTGAAGTCGTGGAACGAGATGTTGGATGGTCCTCAAAGAAATTCTGCCAAACTATCCAGCAACTTGGAGGAGAGAGCAGTGCTCTAACAACATGATGTATGGGTGGGACACTGCTGATCTTAATACTTTGAATTACTTTGAAAATCTCCTAAATCCTAGTGTCATGATTTCTGTGGAGGAAGCAGAAGCTGAGGACAAGGGTGATGATTCGTGCATCACTAAGGGTGAGGTCACTGAGGTAGTTAAAGAACTCCATGGTGACAGGGCCACTGGGGTGAATGACATTTGCCCTGAGTTCGTAAAGGCCCTGGATGTTATAGGGCAGTCTTGGTTGGCAAGCCTCTGCAAACATTGCATGGAGAACTGGGGAAGTGCCTCTGGATTGGCAGACTTGGGTAATAGTTCCTATATTTAAGAAGATGCCACTCTTCAATGCTGGTTTTGTCCTACTCATGGAAAGCTGGACCAGCTCTTTATCCTCTGGAGGATATTAGTATGTGGAAGTTTATTCAACCAGTCAACATGTGTTTTGCAAGAAAGCATTTAACCGCATCCCTCAGGGTGTCTTGTGGTAGGTGCTTCAGGAGTATGGGCTGTCTGGCCTATTGTTATGAGCCAATCACTGTACAACCACAGTGACAGTTTAGTTCAGTTTGCCAGCAATACATCTGACTCATTCCCAGTGGGGGTTGGACTCCGCCAAGGCTGCCCTTTGTCAGCAATTCTGTTCATAACTTTTATGGGGAGAATTCCTAGGCAGAGATGAGTGGCAAAAGCCTTCTGCCTTGGTGGCCTCGGGGTCTCATTTCTGCTTTCTGCAAGAAAAACATGATCCTGCTGGCTTCATCAGGTGGTAGGCTCCAACTTCCAATGGAGTGGTTAGCAGATGAGTGTGAAGTGGCGGGAATGGTAATTAGCACCTCTAAATCTGAGGCCACGATTCTTAGCAGGTAAAGCTCAGGAAAAGGGTCAGGGATAGGTTGCTGTCGCAAAGGAGGAAGTCAAGAATCTCTGGGTTTTGTTCAAAAGTGAGTGTGAGATACAGATGATTGGTGTAGTGTCTGCCCCAACAATGTGATTTTAGCCTTCACTGTTACGCGGATTATGATTCCTGTATTGTGATCAATGTCCGAACCCCAAAAGGCATCCTAGCCCACACTGAAACTCAGTTATTTAATGCAAAGCACTGCTTAACAGCCTCTCATTTCACTCTGAAAGAAGACATACGAGCTCCCAAGAACCCAAGATTTTACCAACTGTGGACTTTCAGGACCTTCTGTTACAATCTCATTGCCTTTATTTGTCATTATACAGAATGCAGCATTCTATTTTAACCATAACCAAATCAATACATCATTGTTACATCTATGTCATGTAAGCCTCACTCCTTGTGTGTCAATAAGAGCATGCACAAAGAATAGAGATGGGTGAAACTAGGGTGGCTATAAGTGACGACAATGAGCAGAAACAGGTTAAGCTGAAATGAAATAACTGCAAACATACTAGGTTTTCACAGGCCTATGTGCTATCCTGTGGAATGACAGCACAGGATGTCCAAGTAAAAAGACTGAACAAGTAAGTACACCCTTTTAGAAACTGCTTCCCTATAGGGTAAGTAGCATCCAGGTACTGTTCACCAAATGTATTTGATTAAGTATGAAACAGTCACAGTTTGTTACTCAGAATGTTTGCTGGTATGTGGATTTAAAAATCTAAATGATAACAAAAATTATGTTTTTGCAAACAGAAATTGTTTTATGACTATTGTATACATAGGTCTCTTTTTACACTGTTTAAGATGTTGGCTACTCACTTCCCAACCTCAGATTCTGCTGGCTTCATCAGGTGGTGGTCTCTAACTTGCACTGGAGGGGTTCGCAGCTGAATGTGAGGCAGCGTGTATGAGAATTGGCACCGCCACGTCTGAGGCCACGGTTCCAGACGGAAAAGGGTGGAGTGCCCACTTCGAGTCAGGGACAAGCTGATGTCCCAAGTGGAAGAGTAGCCTGGGGTCTTGTTTACAGGTGAAGGGAGATGGGAACAGGGGATTGACAACCAGATTGGGGCTGCAGCTGCAGTGGTGCAGAGCTGAACGTAAAAACGAGGCTGTCGGAACGTAGGTATGATCCTTAACCTGTGGGGTGAGCTTTGGGTAGTGACCAAAAGATTGAAATCGCAGATACAAGCAGCAGAAATTAGCTTACTCTAAAGGGTGGCTGGCCTCTCCCTTAGTAATAAGATGAAGAATGCAGTCAGAGTACAGCCCCTAGCTAGTTAAGGTGTTTTGGGCATCTGACTAGGATGCCTCATGGGCACAGTGTTCTGGGCATATCCTAACAGGAGGAGGCCCTAGGGTAGACCCAGGACATGCTGGAGAGATTATATCGCTTAGCTGACCTGGGAATGCCTCCGTGTTCCCCCGGATAAACTGGAGGAGGTGGTTTGGGAGATGGAGGTCTGGGTTTCTCTGCTTTAGGCTGTTGCCCTCGTAACCTGGCTCCAGATAAGTGGGAGGAGATGGATGGGATGGCATTTAGAATCACACCACTGTAATAAGAGCCCAACTGAGTTATCAGCGGGCTAATATTACTGTCCTTTATTAGCTATTTGCTGATATATCAGTATATGTGTTTGTAACAGCAGATAAATGAAAAAAAGTAAAGAAGAGAAATACCCTACAACCACAGTGTGCGTGTTGCAGCTTCCCTGTTGGCAATATATTTATTATAATGGCACAAACATAACAAATGGCTGATCTGAGAAGAATTGGGCATACAGTAGCATAAACAAATAACTAACTACACATAACAAATGCGAGGGAAATCTGTAGGTTCTGTGTGTCTGAAAGAAAAAATATCAGGCAATATAATGGATTATCGGGATTTTAAACTTTGGTTCCTGGCCTACCTCAACTAGGTTGAGCACTTATTAGTCAAACAGCAACTGTGGAGATGAATGTCAACTTCAAATTTCATGTTTATTTTCCACAGTTTCATTCAATGTTTCAAACATCACTTTGTCCTCTTTTAGATGCTAATAAGTTATCGTTAAGCTATTTTAAGAGTAGCTGTTGTTGATGGGCCGCTGTAAGAGAGAGAGTATTGAAATTTCTGTCACACCCCTCTCAGCACAGCATCTGGTAATTGCAGTGTCCCCACCTGCATCACATGGTGTTGTAAACCCTCTCCACCCTTCCTTGCGGTGCTGGTTACTCCTTAGAGCACCTCAAACTCTCTGTCATCCTCACTGGTTCACTAGGTTCACTTTTAATGCAAACATTTTCTCAAAATAAATATTAACACTCTTAAATGCTAAAATTTGCTGTTTCATGTCCTCTTTAATGCATAATACTGAGACCATAAGTAAGTTGTGTGAGCTTGTTAATGTTAAACTGCTGTTCTTTTTCTTTCTATGATTAAGCATGTTCAGGCAGTCTACGTGGAAAGGGCCATGGTTGAATTATTGATAGCTTGATGGCTTTTATAGAAACCCACTTTACTTAGCTTTATTAACTCCCCCACAGCTTTTTATGCCTTATAAACACACACACACACACACACACACACACCAATAAATAGCTGTTAATCAAGAGAGTGAGCTATTGCCTGTCTAATGCAGCAGGGCAGGGACATGTGTTATGTAGCTTTAGATGTGATTTTAGGTCTAAGCGGCCCCACTTGCCTAAACTAGGCATGTGGATGAGGCTTACCTAGATTTATGTTGAACCTAATGTCCAACATAAATCACACTAACAGGGTTATAGCTTTCTGTCTCTTGTGTTTCTTCTTGCTGCCCTCCTCTTTGTCTTTCCCTTCCATTTCCTGCTGTGAACCCTGTCTTATTCATTCTTCAGCTTCTGTTCAACCTGGTACCTTCTTGTTAGGTCAGCCTGTCTTAGATGTTTTAGTTGGGGACTGTAAACAGTCATTTAGAGCTCTAACTGCAGCTGGTCTCCATTTCGTTCCACAGATGGGGGTGAGGGGGTTGTCACTTTCAGTAGATATGTGATCTCTATTGACCAGATCATGTTAGACAAAGATCCTATTACTGATTGTTTTTCCCTTCACCTTTCTATCTCCTTCCACCTCTTCTTGTGCATCTAAACATTTTTTCCCTCCTTGTGCATTTCGTTGCTAGCTATCATCACAGTACAATGTATGGATTTGTACTGTAGGGATCAATGATTAGGAAAACAACTGTTGCCTCTTGTTGCCTAGGGACTGAGTGAGAGCATATGAATCTAGGTTGCAGCAGCCTGAAAAATAACCATAAGTTTAATCACTGACACCATCTGCAGAATTTGTCTGAATCTGATGACATTTATTGGGCAGTTTGTTTACAACACAACACAGTATTAATAGTTTTTGATGGCTTAATTCTACATGAAGATTTTTTTTTATTACAATATCTTCTAGTCCTCATGTCTTGGTTTTGAAATTCAGTTCATTATAGAAAAGCACTATGACTGGAAGGCAGCAATTATGGATTTTCCTTCACAAGCACTTTTTTGGCACCATAGGAAAGTCACCATACCCCAAATTCTTTTAATTGCGGTCTTATTTACTTGCACATAGTGGATATATTTGTTTATCAAATGTTTTTCTGTCTTGGATAAAACCGATTCACTGACCAGTTATGCTTAATGTTGTTGTTTAGTGTTGCCAAGTGATTCTGAGCCAACAAAACCTAGTTTTAAAAAAAGAAAGAAAAGAAAAGTGCAACATTTAATGATCACATCAATCAGCCCATGAATACCATTTTTACACTAGAATTAGTGTTAAAAAGATTTGTGTTAATACTGGAATGTTATAAAGTTCTCAATAGGGTGTGAAGAAACAGTCTTTATGCCCATTTATGTACTGGATTAAAGAGATATCAACTGTTACTGAACTCTGGCTGGGCTCTACTTTATTATCATACCAATTTGTACCACATAACGGTACTATGTCTCAGCTACCCTGAATCCAACACGAGAACAGGAAACAGAATACTTGCAGAAGTTAACTATGGAGGTGACAATTTCAGCATGAGTTATGGCATTATGCTGGAAAAAAAGAAGACAAAATTTTAGCAATTCCACACTAGCATCTGTTTCTATTGCTACAGATCGGAACTGGAGTCAGTAGATACCCCACTGTTCCTGAGTAATTTGATTGGGAAATAAAGGAAAAATGTAGTGACTGACTCACTGGTGATAAAAGCCAAGTGATAACGAGTGATAGTTGGTTTTAGTGGCACAACTCTAATTTCCTTTCAGTGAAGTTTGAAGGTCTTACCCCCCCCCCCCAAAAGGGAAAAACACACACACACACACACCACACCACCCAGGTCGTCTGATGCCGGGCTATGATTTTGTTTTTTTTTCTGGCTGGAGGGCTGTGCCTCCCTCTCATTACACATAGACTGCCCTTAGTTCATTTCCATAACATGTAACTGCACCTCAGAATTCTCTTCAGAGAGATCTCAGGAACAGTTTTCATGTCTCACCATGAGCTAATGCTTTCTGCCTCGAGTCACTCACACAGCAGACATCTGGAAGTGTCTGAACACACAAGCAGACATTTAAATGTCTCTTGGAGGACACTTACAAGGTAACATATTCATCTCTTAGTCCTCTAAGTCTCATGCAATGATGGGTGCTTGGAAGAGAGGATGAAATAAGGACAAAGGAATAGATTTTCCCATCTAAATTTTAAAATGATGCATTTTGAAGTGACTTTGTTTTACTGTCTATATCACATGAAGGAGTTTGGGAGTCAGGATGAGGACAAAAAAAGTCTCAGAGGTCTTTCAGAAATGAGTTCATAGTGATAATATGTAAAGTGAAATGAGTGAGACAGCCAGGCTTTGTGTCCTGTCTTCTTACAGTGACATCAAATTAAATATTTTTTCCTTTTTTGCTCCATTGACCTGTTATGTCTGAAAATTTACCCTTGTTTATACAAAGGACAGGAGTTTTTATTCAGGATTTGTGTTAATCTTGTTTTTCATCTCTTTGCCCAGTACTGGTAATATATGACTAATGTTGCTCATGCAGTGTTTTTGTGTACAGTTTCCCTCTATAGAGTCCTGTATAAAACTAAGTACACCCCATGATTTGGCAGCTTCTAAAACTGCCTTTAGCAGCAATAGCTTGACTTAACCATTTTCTGTATGAATTTATGAGTCTCTCACATTGTTGTGAAGGAATTTTGTCCTACTCTTCTTTACAATGCTGCTTCAGTTCATCGAGGCTTGTGGGCCTTTATTTAAACACATCTTTCTTAAGGTCATTCTACAGCATTTCAGTCGGGTTGAGGTCTGACTTCAGCTGGGCCAGTGCACACCTTGATTCTTTCCTTCTTTTTTCATAGCTGTTTTGACCAAACTTTAGCTACTGGACAAATGGTTACGAATTTGACTTTGGCATACAGAGTTCAATGACTGAAAGGTGCCCAGGTCCTGTGCCTGCAAAACAAGCCATAATAATCAACTGCCCTCCAAGTCATACAAACTGTATGACTTGTTTGTGCTGATATTGTGTGTTTTGTTTTTACCAAACGTGGCGCTGTGCATTATTGCCGAACACTGGTCTTGTCTGTCTGGTCATTGTTCTGGAGGTCTTGTGGTTTGTTCAGATGCAGCTATATCTTCGTAAGCCGTGCTGCAATGTTTTTTTTGTTTTTTGTTTTTTTTTTTCAAGAGAAGAGGCTTTCTCCTGGCAACCCTTCCAAACAAGTCATACTTGTTTAGTCTTTTTCTAACTGTTAAACCAGGAACTTTAACATTTAACATGCCAAGGCCTGTGGAGATGTAGCTCTTGTGTTGTTTGCAGTTTCTCTGTGCATTACATGGTCTGACTTTGGGGTGAGTTTGCTGGGACATCCTGACTTGGGACGCTTGAGTCACTGTATTAAAACACCAAAATATTTCAGCCTAGAAACTGCCAAAGCTTCTGTTCTAGAGGTGGGTATACTTACTGATGATCAGTTAATAAATGAAAAAAGGGAAGATGTACTCAGACACTGATTAGTGTGTAAGTACATCATCCAGCAAATGGATGCATTCTCATAATCTTGGAATTAATCCATTAAAAAAAATAAACACACACAGAGGAGCAGGCGCCGGATTGTGGAAGCCACCATGTTGCCCCGCCATCCTGAATACAGTTCTTGAAATGGCCATCACTGTTCCATCTGATCGTGTCTTATGTATGTGGCATGGAGGCAAATTTTAATACATGCCAGCACCTTGAGATGCAAGATATTAAGGATCATACCTACATTTTATCATGTGAGAAGGGATCCCCTTCACCAAAGAAGCAAAAACACAAAGGAAAAAGAGAACGGCGCCAGCATCTGGATAAAACGCTATCCTCTTCTTCCTCACCTCAAACCTCATCTCCCGATATGAAGTCAGGGCTCTAACAAGAAAATGTGCCTAAACATCCTTATTTACTCCCGACATTGCTGCAGTTAATTATTGTCACCAGATTAGACATGCAGCCCTCGTGTCTCTAGACATCTGACAAGGAGCCTACAGATGCGAGTTTTTGTGGTGATTCAGGGGTAAAAACACAAAATACCACAAAATATTTAATTGACACATATCCATTTTTAAGTGTTGATATTATTCAAATATGTTCAAATACAGTGTGTAAAAGAACTCTTTTTCAACACAAACAGACTTGAAGAAACACTCTGGCTAGTATTATTGGCTAGTATAAACAAAATGTATGATTTACTTACATATCACCTCCCCCCTAAAAGATTGGCCTAAGTCATTTCGTTAATAAAAATTAAAATTTTGCCTAAATCATCGTATTTTCAATATTTGGTTGTTTTCTGTGTTTCTGAAAAAAATTACTTAGGTCATTATTTTAGGAGGGTGACAATACAATGTACTGAGGCACGGCTCAGTACAAAGAGACATGTATGGGCAAAATGCCAAGGAAATCATCTATAATTAAAACAGACACCTTACACTTCCTTTTGTGACTGACAGGAGGAAGTTCTGCCTCACTAGACTTTATTAATCAATCCCTGCATGTAATCGGTGCACTGTCAATCAGTGGCTCTGCCACAGTGCCAGGTCTGCTTATCAAAGAGAAGCAGAGAGGGGGGGGACGAGAGAGCGAGAGCAAGCGAGAGCAAGCGAGAGAGAGAGAGTGTGTGTGTGTGTGTGTGTGTGTGTGCGTGCATAAACAGTTTGCCCTATTGTTTGAAACTACTCATTCTAATTCAATTACAAAAGATGTGGATTTAGAGAAAGAAGCTGTGGGAGGCTGCAGACATGAGTTTTTGTATTTTTCTTTTCTACCTCTGAAAGGTATCAAGAGTTCATTAAGGAATACGACAAACATCAGAATTCGTTAACAAACATGACTAACATCAAATTTCAGTCATGGATGTTATTTTGAGGCAGACAAATGAACTGCAGAACCACGAGGTTTGCCCTGTGAGCTAAAATCTAATCTATGAGAGAGAGAGAGCAGAGAAAAACAAACAGCCTAATGAAAAAGAACAGCTAGTGGAAATGTGTGTTTGCTTATGACTGAGCAACATCAAAACCAAGGGAATATAACAGACAACACTGGCAAAAAGTCTAAATGAGGGTCTGTTTGATGAAGATGATCTCGGCACACCTTAAGAAATCTGTCCATGGGAAATGGCATTTAAATAGTTGTTAAAAATTAACTCTGAGCTATTTTCCCAACTTTCTCACTATGATGACAAATGCAATCACTGACTGGATTTTGAGTGTAAATGAATGAAGTACCACATATTCAGCAGCAATCCAGGCAGGTGACGGCATATGAAGCGCAAGAATGTGATACCCAAGCTGCATTTTTTAGGTAATTTCTGGCAAAACTACCGAAATGTTTTTCTGCACAGAATTAATGGAACTATATCATTGTTAAATTTTTACTAAAAGTAAGACACCATCCTTCGATATCCTTCAGCTAGACTTGTCAGATTAAGTGTTAATAATAAAAAAAAAACACTCAAAAACAACTGTTGGAAAGGGTCTTTCATCCTTTGATCATTATATGTGGGCCAGTACAGTATTTATTAGAACTGAAGAGACAATACTACTTTATGATATGCAAGGAGAAAGCTATTTAAATCACCATTTATCAATGAATGTTTTTTTTCCCTCTGACAGAGCTAGCAGCAGGTACATAAGCCCACACAAAGCTCCTCATTTCACCTCCATTTCAAATTCATTCATCTCCCTGCATGCTCTCTCACCTCCTGTACCATCTGTGTGAGTTTTGTTAGTGCACTATTGCTTGATTTATTTATTCTTTCACAGTGCTGCTCTTTCCCCCTTCATTCCCCCTTCTACATAATGTTTTTCACCTCATCACATAACGCTCCCCTGGAGTTGTTGAATTTCTTATCTGCTGAGGTGTAAGATGGGAAGTCAGGCCAGCAGCCCACCCAACACTCTGAACTTCATATTTGACAGTCAAACTCAACAACACAAAAGGCCAGCTCACATTTAGACACATTTCAATAGTCAGTGCATTTCATTTGCATGTATCAGTAGTATCAATGTGCCACTTTCCTCTCTTCCCTTACAAACAACTTGGCTACTGAAGTACGAAAATTAATAAAATGGATGGAGATCTTGCTTCTCAGACAAAGGCTGAAAAAATAAGGGGGAAAGAATTTTTCTTAAGAATCAGCTATTAGCAAAATTTCTATATTAAATATCAGTATTATCCTAGAATTTTCAAATCAGTGCATTCCTAAAATAAAATGTTAATTTTTCTGATGTAGTCTTGGTTTAGTAAATTATTTTATTTAGGATTTTTTTTTTTTATTGGTGTTCCACAATTAGGTAATCTAGGTTCAATTTAAATTTGATTAGCACAGACTCCTGTGCAACATTAACCATCACCAGACAATTCTACAGTATATCTAATGCCCAACTTCTCCAATTGTTTTTAAAAGTTCATACAACTGCCTCTATTATGTCAATTGTTTTAAAGTTGACAAAAACAATCTACTGTACGGATGTGAATTACAATAAACTGTAAAGCTAAAGGAAATCAGAATTTTGGAACAAATTGAGATGGAGACATTAAAAAACACACAAAACTAAAGTTTTCCCCAGCCCAATTCTACATTTAGTTTTCATTACGGTACTGTGCAAAACTCGAGTTATCCCTTATTTCTTCATATTTATCTAGAAAAGGGGGAAATAAGAGTTGCAATTTCTAGAAACATGTGCAAACATACATAGAAATACAGTTTATAAAGCAGAAATAGTTCACCGGGCTCCTTGAAGGACATTCAAAGTTCTTCTTTGGATGTTGGCTGGCTTTTGTTCCATTCTCTGTCAAAATGATCCTACACTGCTTCAATAATGTTGAGGGCTGGGCTCTGGGGAAGCCAATCCATGACTGATAATGTTCCATTATGTTTCTTAGTGGGCAGAGAAACAAGACAAGCCCAGGCCAGTTTGGGAGCAAGAGCTGCGTGTCAGCCTCCGGCAATTTAGCACCTTTCAACAACCTCCAACAAAGCACAGTATTTTCCAAAATATGGAAGAAAACTGTTCCAGTTAAAGGTGGAAACAACAAACCTGTTTCACCACTTCAGGCAAAAACACTGTTGAGTAAAAGAAGGTTATGAAATAGGAGACACTAGCAGCTGTTGATGTGCAACCCAAAATGTAAACACATGACTCCACCAAGTGCCAATGGAGCACTCGTTAGCTGCACTCCATATGGCAGGAAGAGCAAACAGGGTGTTAAGATGGCCCGTAGCGGCTGAATTTAATTAGGAGGCTTGAGGCGGACATGAAGTGCTGACCCAACAGGTGTTTATTCAGCAACATTTACACAAAAAAAAAAAACATGACAAAAATAAAACAATACAACCCAATGATGGGGCAGGGCTCCAGCACCCATCTTTGATGTTAACTGGCAGCCTTTTATAGACTGCTGCTAACTGAGGTACACAAAAAATTAAACTAATGAACTAAGCACACTCAAATCAACTTTATTAACATTAAAACAATACTACAAAAACAACTATTAAATAAAATATTTCCCCACTAGGTCTACCACCCAAAATCTACAATAAAACTGAAAATCGCTATTCAATCCCCTCTTCAATAACTTGGTGCATCCTGGAACCTTTAAAAGGCCCTCAGGAAGCCTGGGGACTCTCTTGGCTGGAACACCCATTGCATCAATTAGAAATCATTGCATCAATTTTCATTGTTATGCAGATGATACTCAGCTTTATCTATCGATGAAGCCAGATGACACACATCAGTTAGTTAAACTGCAGGAATGTCTTAAAGACATAAAGCCTGGATGACCTCTAATTTCCTGCTGCTAAATTCAGATAAAACTGAAGTTCTTGTACTTGGCCCCACAAATCTTAGATGCATGGTGTCAAACCAGATACTTACTCTGGATGGCATTACTTTGGCCTCCAGTAACACTGTGAGAAATCTTGGAGTCATTTTTGACCAGGATATGTCTTTCAATGCACATATTAAAAAGATATGTAGGACGGCTTTTTTACATTTGCGTAATATTTATAAAATTAGAAACATCCTTTCTCAGACTGATGCTGAAAAACTAATCCATGCATTTATTACTTCTAGGCTGGACTACTGTAATTCATTATTATCAGGCTGTCCTAAAAACTCCCTGAAAAGCCTTCAGCTGATCCAAAATGCTGCAGCTAGAGTACTGACAGGGACTAGAAAGAGAGAGCATATTTCTCCCATATTGGCTTCTCTTCATTGGCTCCCTGTTAAATCTAGAATAGAATTTAAAATCCTTCTCCTAACATACAAGGTCTTGAATAATCAGGCCCCATCTTATCTCAAAGACCTCATAGTACCGTATCACCCCAACAGAGCACTTCGTTCTCAGACTGCTGGCTTACTTGTGGTTCCTAGGAAACTTAAAAGTAGAATGGGAGGCAGAGACTTCAGCTTTCAGGCCCCTCATCTGTGGAACCATCTTCCAGCCTGGATTCGAGAGACAGACACCCTCTCTATTTTCAAGATTAGGCTTAAAACTTTCCTTTTTGATCAAGCTTATAGTTAGGGCTGGATCAGATGACCCTGAACCACCCCTTAGTTATGCTGCTATAGGCCTAGGCTGCTGAGGGGGGGTCCCATAATGCACTGTTTCTTCTCATTCACCTTTATTTACTTGTTTATACTTCACTCTGTATTTAATCATTATTATTAATCTCTGGCTCTCTTCCACAGCATGTCTTTTGTCCTGTCTCTCTCCACTCAGCCCCAACCGGTCGCAGCAGATGACTGCCCCTCCCTGAGCCTGGTTCTGCTGGAGGTTTCTTCCTGTTAAAAGGGAGTTTTTCCTTCCCACCGTCGCCAAGTGCTTGCTCATAGGGGGTCGTTTTAACTGTTGGGTTTTCTCTGTGTTATTGTAGGGTCTTTACCCACAATACAAAGCGCCTTGAGGCGACTGTTTGTTGTGATTTTGCACTATATAAATAAAATTGAATTGAACTGAATTGAAAAAAATTGAACACCCCTTGTGAAACAGCACAGGTAAGAACTTCTTTCGATTCAAAGGTTTCCTTATTAAAATAAAAATCTGTCCTAACCATTAAAATACACATTCAGGAAATGTTAAGATGTAATTTCCTGTTGGCTTAACCAAACCTGCCATAATAATCATTTGTTTCTAGGAGACCTTCACCAGTACCAGCTGCCAACAGAAAACTACTAAACAAATCAAACATGTCAAACCTTTTCATGTGAAAGTGTTCTTTTACACAAGTTAAAATTATCGATGTGTATTCTACTATTAGACACGTAATGAAGAAGATCTTCGTCAAACGGGATGGAAATTACTGATGCAGTTATATGATGGAAAAGCAGGTCTTTAAGCAGCTGGTTAAAAAGTTCAAACCAAGACGCAAAATCCCGAGTAGAAAATATTTTTCAGTTTAATTATGTGACAATATTGTGCAGCTCCTGGAGAGTTATAAGGTTATTTTAGTTATTCTTAACTAAAGTGTTAAGCAGATATTTTATACTTATAGCATAAATCAGATGTAAGCCAAAAGAAAGTATCTTGAGCACTTATTATATTATTATGTCACTGGATGAATGTTGTGTCACTATAATGCTGCTACTGGCACTTTGTTTCAGCAGCTTCAGACTTTGAATTGGACTCATTAGAATAGAAGAATGGAGGCCTTTCATTTATTGTAAATGCCGCTGCCTACAAGCTGCAAGCATCAAGAATACACTCTACAGTTTTGTTACCCCACCCCAGAGGGAGGGAATGGGGTATTACACGTGCAAAGTTGCACAAAAGATGGCCAGTGACCTCTAGATCACCTGATTACAGTTTTAGCCAAAACTGGGTCACGGTCAGAGGTCAGGGTTTCTGAAAATCATGTGAATGTGTTAACTCGAGAACAATGTGACCTATGACATTCAAATTCATACCACAGATGCGTCTACTAAAAATCTCAGGTGAGTTCAATATCTTGGCAGCCTTGACCTCAAGGTAAAGGTCAAAGGTCAGGTTTTCAGTAACTCTTGTGACTGCAATAACTTGAGAATGATGTCACTCAGGATACTCAAATTCATACCATAGATGCATCTGCAAAAAACGTCAGATGAGTTTGAATCTTGGTGACCTTGACCTCAAGGTAAAGGTCAATATTGCCTATGAGTTATCTTGTTGATTCAATGTTTGGAGAGCAACACATTTGTGAAATGGACAACATTCAAATCAGCTAAAGCGTTTGCCGTTGGTGTGGACTGTTGTGCCCAGCACCACTTGCTTTGTTTGTTTAATATCAAATTTTCTTTAAAACAAACCTTGATTATTTTCAAGCTATATTGCCCACACCTAGTTGTAATCAGTGCTTTTTCTCACCCATCTTTAACATCAAAGTCGGTCATGCCATTTCACCTGCCCTCTTTGTCACCGTCTCCATTAGTTGCAGTGGAAGAGATGAGGAGATGAGCAATCACTCTACATGTTCTCATGTATATTTAAGAGACGGCTGCCTCAGCCTGTTCCTCAGCAGCTCTAACACAGCAGCATAGTAGATCACTGAGGCCAAGGCCTGATGCCTGCAGGCAGCAGGTGTACTTCACAAAGTAATCCCTATGTGCTGAATGTTATAACACTGCTCTGCTTCTAAGATAAATAGGTAACAAGATACATGTTAAATTGTTAAGTTTAAAGATGGTGGAAGGTGCATTTTTCACTTTAGACAATTTGTGCAGTAACACTGGAAGGTGAACATTTTGTTACATTCCAATGCTGTGCTGGAAAACATTCATATGGCATTCATATGGATGTTGCCACACACATGACCCACATAAACACTGTTGCAAGAAAAAGTCACATACATACATGGAACTGGTACTGCCCAAAAGCAGCAGCTACCCCAGCAGGAAAAAAGTAGCCTGCCAGATCATAGAGAGACTGCCAGGACTGGAAGTGAGGGCAGGGAAGAGACTGACAGCAGGTTATTTTCAGTAGTAAGCTAAACAGAATAGAACATTATGTATTCACCTGAATGTAGTTGTGATTTACTCACGTGCCTTCCCCTCTGCTAGATTCAGAACGTGTTTAATGTGCCAAAAATAAGGCTGTCCTCTTACAATACAGTAGCACTCTGCTATTTAGTCTTCCATTGTCTTCTTCCCGCAAAACAAATGCTAATAAAATGGCTATGCCATGTCACAGCATCCACAATACTAGCATACATTTTCACACAATAAAAAAAAAATATCATGATATCATTGCTACAACATGTGTTTATGTTTCATGGAGCATTTGCTAGCTGCAACCCATATGGCAGGAAGAGCAAACAGGGGATGCAACTCACTGATGCAGTTACATGGAAGGCAAGCAGGACTTAAAAAAAAATGTAATAATGAATTGCAGAAGAAAAGTTTGTGATATTCAGTCTCTGCTTTCACATATGCTGGTTTTGCATTGGAGTGTTTTGTATTAAGAAGCCTAGGGGCTGCGTGGTGGTGGAGTGGTTAGTACTAGTTAGTAACAAAAAGGTTCCAGGTTCAAACGCCATGCTAAAATAACAACCTTCATAACTCACTTCACCTTCATAACTCACCAATTTGGAGATTTTGAAGTCTTGAAGTTAGGGAAGGCTGCTTTGATTTAGATAGCTGCTATAGCCAATAGCTAGCTTTACGTCCTCTAATTTAAGTGACTGAACTGGGCCATTCCACTGTGCTTGTGCTATTAGCACCTTTTGGGGGTATTTTTAATTAAATTTCTTTACAAATAATATGATATGCTGTGAGGTACACAAGAAATACATCCAAGAGCTTTGCACTTCAAAGTTTCTACCACTAACAGGCAGGGTTGGACTATTTGGACACACTCAGTTTTTGTAATTTTGTCCCTGTACACCAGCACAGTGGTTATGAAATGAAACAATCAAGATGTGATTGAAGTGCAGGCCTTCAGCTTTAAATCAAGGGGTTGAACAAAAGTACTGCATAATCCACATAGGAATTACAGCTATTATACATACTCAACCATTTCCAGAGGCTAGGTGGCCAAAACACTAACATTAAGGCTTCAAAATGGCATCTATCCTTCCATCTTGTAACCACTTATCTAAGTGGTGGGACTGGAGCCTGAACCAAGTGTAATAAGGTGAGAGGTGCATTACATCCTGGACAGGTTGCAACTCCATCACAGGGCCTATATAGAAAGACAGACGACCATTTCCTCAGTCACTCATCCAAGCGACTGAGGAAGTTACTTGGATGAGTGATGAAATGCTTCTCCCACTGAAAACATTGTGTCCAGATCAGAGACAAGAGATTAAGCCCTAATCCCGCTGTCTCTGATCCAGATGAACTGTATCAGCTTTCTCGGACAACCACACATGCTTACATCCACACCTACTACCAATTTGGAATCACCAGTTAACCTAACATGTATGTCTTTGAACTGCTGGAGGAAACTGGAGCACCCAGAAAAAGCTCACGTAGGCACAGGAAGAACATACAAACCAGAGCACCACCCTAGGCCTTATCCAGGTCTTTTGAAACCAGAATAAGATGTGCATATGCACACTGGAATCCTAATGACAACTGGGTCGTCGGAGTATCGCAAATATGTGTTGCGCATTTCTCTGTATTATTCTAGGGTCTTTACCTTATAATATAAAGTGCTTTGAGGCAACGTTTGTTGTGATTTGGCGCTGTATTGAACATATCTAAACACACTCACACAGTACACTTATAATAAATCAGCAACTTCCTGATAGTGTCAAACTGAACATTGAACGTTTTGCAAAGTTAGAAGTTGTGGCTCAGATGTTGCACTCAATTACATACGATTGTTCTCCAACTGTTTGTGGTAACCATGACCCAATGTCTCTCTTTTTAACCAAGATGACCCGAAATGTACATTTAGGCTTAGAATGCAAACAATGGTAGCTATGAGAAAAATCTTAAGATTCTTTACAAATCACTAATAATAAATAAACAAAATCCTGCCTGATATATGACACAAACAGGAGAGAAGTCTGAAAAACATGACAAGTGATCCAGGGGGCTTCAGATGGTCTTCCTAAATCCTAATGCAAGTCAATTCAAACCCTGAGATGCAGCTTTAAACCCTGTCATATAAAAACTGACAGCAGTGGTTCTTATGAGTCACACTGGACTGAAATACGTTGTGTATGAAGCCTGGTTTACTAACAGATGGAATGAAAGTGAGTGTGACAGAAAGGAGGAAAGAGTCTGCCAAGAATAAGGGAAAGGTTAATAAAGTTACCCTTGAGAAATATAATAGTCTGTGATTATTTGCTCAACTAGAATAACTCTGCAGATCATATTTTCCATTTTAAAGCCACGGTCCAATTTTCAGCTGGCTGCATCGACCAATCCCTCTCAGAGACTTGCATGATTCATTTTAGCTTAATGCATTTTCCTCCACACTCACCACAATGAAAAAGATGGATTTGAATCTCTGGCAGCTCTGAGATCTGTTAGACATGCAATTTAAGTGTTTTACAGAGTTTATAAACAGTATGGGGTGGGGAATGGTGAAGATGGGCGTCTCATTAAACGGGACTTAAATATTAACAGTTGTCAATTGTTGTAAATGCACTGTCCACGCAGTTGGCACAGCATAAAACATCTGAGATTCAGGGCATGTTTAAGTTCTACTTATTAAACACTGCTGCCATCTGTTGGTATACTTCGGCTGCAGTCTTTTAAGGTTCTTGTTATCACAGCCTGAACATGCTCGGGCACTAGCAGGTCATTCCTAACTAGACTCCCAATTAACTTAGTTTCATTTTCCTTTGCATCATCTGATCTTAACAGGTTTGGTTTTAAGTTTCAATTTCTTAATCTTTGTCTTGACTTGTTTTTTACTCCCTTTCATGCAGGTATATGCTGCCTGAGTTAACTGCTGTTAGAGGAAAGTGTGCTGGTCATGCGATCCACACTGTGCATAGACTAGAAGGAGACCCTCCTGATCCTCAGACCACTAAAGGCCGAATGAAGCAAATGTGTTACCTTCCAAAAACTGCTTTTCTTCAAGAATATGCAGCAGCCACTTTTGGCCAAATCTGGTGACAAATCATAATGCCGCATCATATGCACTGATCAGAATCACTGCATATCCGATTTATTGTAAAAAGAGAATTTGTCTTTTGTTTTTAGCCATTATGATCTTTATTACACACAAAGCAGCAAACATGACTGAATCAGGGCAAATATAAAATCATAAATAAAACATTTGATCATAAAAACTAACTCAGGAAGTTCCATTACATCATATTTGATTTCTAAAATGGGAATTGTGGCATCAGACATTAATTTTATTAGCTGGCTAATGGCAAAAAATCCATTATTAAAAAAAAGAAACTGACAGAGAGCAATTCTTAATGTGTTTTGTTATCAGTGATTTTTTTATGGATTGTGAAATTCTAAGCAAATACCGATCCTTATGTTTAAATTAATAATTTGGTCAACAGACACCTCTTGTGTTCTTATTCTGTTTTTGTTGCAATTTATTTCCCACTTTGTGTTAAGGAGACAAAGAATTTTAATACAAAATATCATATTTTAAAGCAGATATGCTGATATCAGGCAGAATGGATTGTAACTTGCTAAACAAAACCCTTTATTTGGATAACAAATAAATCTGTGTCTTTGTATTACTTCCAATGCAACTGCGTACATTCATTTTGTTATTGTGATGCCACCGTTTGAGTGGCCACAGAATCTGAACACAAAGATGATCTCATTAATAAACAGCTAGTGTTCATTCTGAGCAAAACAAAACTCTCTGCTACATGACTACTTTGATCACCTTGTTTGAAAGCTTTTAAAATGATTTTTTAGAAAGGTTCAAAAATAATGATTTCACACATATTTGACTCCATTTTGGACAGATAATATAGCAGAACCCCTCTGCCAGTGAACATTATCATTATTTTATTATTTAGTTATTGTGATTTAGTTTCCTTAATGTAAAGTACCACAATCCCTTGTAGAACCAACAGGGGTCACAGTAGAGCAAAGGAACAAAAGAAATCACAGCCATGTCAAGGGCCTGCACTCACACTGCAAAGCAGTATTCATCCAGACTACAGTTCTTTGATGTCAGCACAGCACTTGGCTGCATTTTGGCCCATCAAAGCAAACACATGCACAGACAAATATATAGATCAGATCAACAACTGTTTCTGTCTCAGCAGTGAGCAAGCCTTTCTGTGAATGGCGTGCATGTATATGCGTATATACATATATGCATGTGTGTGTGCGTGAGTGTGTGCACGAGTGCACGAGAGAGAGAGAGAGAGAGAGAGTTTGAGAATGTGTGTGTGGCTTTTGACACACACACACACACACACACACACACACACACACACACACAAAGCCTGAGTCAACCTCAGTGTACCTCCCTGCATTCAGCTGGCATAGTGTCAGTCTCAGACAAAATCCGTATGGAGCTGGACTGTCTCAGACTGAGTCTACAGGATTTAGACCAGGGGTCTCAAACTCCCGGCACACGGGCCACTTATATAAACACAAACTGTGGCCCTCCACTGTGATGACAGAGCCATCAGTGGCCCCCAGTTCATTTGAGTTTGAGACCCTTGCTTTAGACAGTCTGACTACATTCCTTATGTGTATAGAACATAAGGAATTCATTAATACATTTAAAACTCTCATTTTGGGGTGGCTGTAGCTCAGGAGGTAGAGCACTGATCCGAAGGTCGGCAGTTCGATTCCTGGCTACCCCAGGCTGCATGTCAATGTATCCTTTGGCAAGATACTTAACCCCAAGTTGCTCTCCGACACAACCGTTGGAGTGTGAATGTGTGTGAATGTTAGATAATAAAAGCACCTAGTTTAGTTTATCATGGAAGTGCTTGTATGAATGGGTGTGAATGGGGTAAATGTAAACGTGTTGTATAAGCGCTTCAAGTGCTCAGACAGTGTAGAAAAGTGCTATATAAGAACTAGTCCATTTACCATTTTTACACCTCAGCCATAAGGTTTCCCATTGCATGGCTCATTGCAGGACTTTTGTCATATTAGCCATTGGCCTGATAATTTAACACATGATTCCAATAAAGTGTTAGAAGCACTAATCCACTTTTTCCATAAAGTAATTCATGTGAAACAGCTATACTGGGCTTAGCAGATAACTAGAAAGGCACAGAACACATTTTGAAAATCACACCTCCTCCTTACTTTGGGACAATTACTTCAAGTCTAAATCTAACTTGGAATGGTTAGGATTTGTTTTGTAGATTCCCATTAAGAGTGTGTGTGTGTCTGTGTGTGTGTGTGTGTGTTGTATCACAGCTGTCAATTCAGACACAGACACACACATACACACAGTCATAAAGTCAGCTTTACAAAACCGCTACAAAACTCTGTGTGTGTAGTTTTTTTCTTTATACTGACCAGTCCAGTGAGTGAAGGGGCAGACTGTCCCAGCGCCTGGCTCCTCATACGGACCAGGTTGTTGACCTCTCCTCCTGCAGATACTCCCCAGTGGCCCCAGGACCTACAGAACTCCCGGAGTTGCCCTGCCAAGCCAGCTGACTAACTCCAGCATGCAGACTGCTGGACAGAGGCAGCAGCTGTTTACCTGCGCAGGCAAGGACAAAAAGAAAGACTTATCACAAACCCATCATTACCTGGAGACACCGTGCTGTTCTGCTCATGACTGCGTTTCAGTAATGTAATGTAAAGTAAACATCCACACCACATTCAGACATAAAGAGTCTCAAGCAGCTCATATTCTCAAAAACAAAAAGACAAGAGACTAATACAAATCAGAGCATGTAAACTGCAGTTTTATGTGTAACTAATGTCACCACATGACCCCTGTTTGGTGAAATATGACTGTTAAAGTGAGGCAGAATTTTCACTGGCTCAATATTAGGAACGCAGGCACCCTCTGGACCTGGGAAGCTCAGATAACACTGGAGTTTAACAGAGCTAAACAGCTTAAGATCAAACTGAGGAGGACCACATGTAAGTAGAGTTTCTATTTAGGAACAAAAGCTCTATATATAAAAAATTACAGTTTGCAATATTAAGAATCCTTATCATATTACAGATAACAGCATAATGTTCAAATTCACTTTTCTCTAAATATTATAAAATCTCAGATTTTCTAGCCTCTTCTCACTAAATAAAAATGTTAATAAGCTCATGGCTGTAACTTCATTTTTTTGTTAAATAAATGTAATCCTAGTTTTATTCCTAAAATTACACATTCCTATATTTTTCCTACCTAAAAACTAATACTACATAGACATCAACTAAAAACTGTTTATCACAATATTTTGTCCTGTTTGCAGATATGTAAGTGTATGTACTCGTTTCTTACCGGTCATGGCCATGCTGCTACGTCGGGCCCGGCTCTCATCCTGGCTCAGCTGTCGGTGCAGTTTGGATTTTGTAGCAGTAGTTGCCGCGGGTGACAGGTCGGGATTACTCAGCTTCCTGAAGAGGAGAGGAGGAGGAGCTGCAAACTCCTTCTGGAGAGAGATGAGGAAGAAAGAACAAAAAGCATCAGACTTGTGGGCTCCACTACACCTCTACACTACACGTTTTATCTACAACAGTTTACAAGTTAAAGTATATAAAGTACATATATACATATGTATCTATATATGACAGTCTCTCCATCACAGCTGTGCAGCTGCAGAGTGGACAACCTCATTCAGTTTGTGAGTGTAATAAAACAAGGTTCCTCTGGACTTCCTTGACATCCCCAAGTACAGCCAGCGCTCAAACACACGCAAAGGGTTCACACGATTTTGGAAACACCTGTTGCCATGGAAGCAGGGCCTGCTCAGGCTCATATCCTCTTCTCTGCTCGACAGGGCTTTTCCAGAAACATCTGGACAGCTCACAACACACGTACGCACGCACAGCTCCCAGATGGCCACACGTATGAAAGAATTTAGTGAAAACTTCCGTTAACTCTCCTCCAGCAAAACATGAACCGCTCCCCTCAAACCCACTAAACGCAGTGATAAACCGCCATATACACACAGTACAACCATGTGCAGCCTGCAACTAATACTTAAAGCTGCAGTAAATCAGCACTGATAAAACATTCAGCACCTCCATGCAGCATTAACATATAAAGCTAATGGGCAGGTATTGCTTCACATCAGCCACTCAGCCAGAATCACAGCCTTCAGGGAGTCACAAAATACTTTCACACTTCAGCTGGTTCCATGATGGTTAGCAGGGATGAGACATTGAAGAATTGTCTGAAAATAACACAGGCTCTGCTCAATACCATAATTTTGTAATAAAAATACAGGCTAAAAGGTTTACCATCTATTTTATCTAAATGTGGCCTCAGACACGATCAGGTCCATCAGTTTCAGTTTATGTTGCAGCAGTATCAGTTTGTTGGTTTCTCACAGCAAGTATTTGTGTATTTGCTTCAGGATCGCAAGTATCAATATTTTCAAGTTTAACGACATTCCCTCACATACATGAAACCTATAAAATTATATATACTACATTCTATTCACAGTAGGACATTATGTTGCAAAAATCACATATTAAGTCATGCAGGGTTCTGGTGCTGCACCAGGCTGAGAATTTCACCAGTTCGATATTGGAACTGATCACCATTAACACAATTAGCAAGCGGAAGGGGCATTTAGCACTAGCAAGCTAATGGTCATCCAAAACCTGGGAACACCCCCCCTCCCCCAAAAGGCCGATCCTCCACTGGGCTGTGAATTTTTTCTGGTTAGATCATCGTCATGTTCAAAACATTTAACTGCAGACAAAAAACTTTGCAAATCCAGCACAAAACTTTGACTTTCTGTCCTTTTTTAGACTTCAAGTTACTTTAATAGCTGTTCTGGCAGTTTGACTAATGCGTGCGATTACGAGACTGTTTAGAAGAAGAGCTGTCGGAAGAGCTAAACAGTATCCTCCAGCAGACACAATCAGGGTATACAACATATTTTCATGTGCTGCTGTTGCCAGGAATCGCACAACAATGATGCTTAAAAAGAAATACAAAAACACTCCAAAAGCAATGATTAGGGCACTTAATGAGCACTTGAAAATATACCACATGCATGCATGAATTGCTTCACTGCTGGCAGGCCGGAGTTGGCCATCTAACTGATGTATTGCTAAAATATGTCAACTTACAGACTAATGAGTGAAATTATAGTAGTCGCAATCAGCGTGTGTGTGTGTGTGTGTGTGTGTGTGTGCCTTGCACAAAGCAACAACATAGCTGTGGCCTAAAGTGTATTGAGACTTCATAAGGCAGAGTCCAATAACAATGGGTGACACCCCACAGGCTACAAAAAAAACAAAAACTGTTTAAAAACACTTCATCTTTTAAATACAGTCTGTAAATGGACCGATTCTGGTTCACTCATTCATACAAGCACATTTTTCTATGACCAGGTGCTTTCTATCTAACATTCACACTCTGCTCTTCCTGCTGAGCTACAGCCACCCCTGTAACATGGACACATACCTGACTGTAACCAGGCTGCTGCATGTTATTATTCTTCTCTCTCTCTCTCTCCTGCATTCTCTGTCTCTCTCCGCTTAATGTCTGAAAATTATTATTGCATTTACTTATTTTTCTATTTACAAGGATGAGAGGCAAAATGCAAACTTGATTGTTCCATGGCTACGAGTGCATTATTTCCTGTTTGGGGCCTAAATATAACAGCAGTTTAGAAGTATGAGGTTTCATACTTCCAAATTGCATCAAGAGATAAATGAAGTACAGCCAGCAGGAGAAAGAGAAGCAGTCGATGTAGAAGATTCTGAAGAGTATAACAGTCCCTGTTTCTACATGCAATGAAAGCACAATTCTTCCTGGCCTGGTAACACTGATTACTGTGTATTATTGCACCATTGTTGATGGACAGCTTGAGTTGCTACAACCAAGTCTGTGCAACTAATGACTGGATGTCTCGTGGGGAAGGAAGCTCAGTGTAATGCATGCAGAGCACTGCAGCACTGACTGAATACATTTGAATTTATTGTCACTCCCATTCTACTTGCTGCAGCTCCAACTGCAGCCAGCAGGTGGCAGACAGTAATCTGCTGAGGAAATGTGTGATTACAGCAATCGGCTGATCAAAGCTTATAGTACAGACTGAATGTATTAACATACAAGACAGCAAAGAGGTGTGTGTGTGTGTGTGTGTGTGTGTGTGCTGCCAGATGAGTGACACTAAGAAATAAAGACAGATAAGGGCTGCACATACTTCCAACTGAGATGTGTGTGTTCAGTTATTAATGCAGCTGGTTAGTTCCACCTGCCTCACCAATGGAGAGGAAAAAGCATACACACCCGCCTGTCAACATAACATCTACAAAGCACTGACATGGTTACTGTTTGCAAAGGGAAATCAGGTAAGGGACAGGAGGGGTGTTTTATTTACACTGAAGTGTATCATCTGCTGCTGATGGCGGGTGGCTAGTTTGGTGCAAGATGCATCCATAAACTGTACAGATTCAGAAACGCATATCCGTGTTAATTAGGGTCAAGTAACAGTTTAGTAACATACTAAATTGTCACTCATCAATCTTGAAGCACAAATTCCTTGGACAGTTTGTACCACACAGCTGTCACATTTGTCAGATAATTCCATTAAAAATGTTCCCAAAGGAACCAACAGCACAAATATGGTAGAAGGGTCCCGTTCAGTGACTTGAAAGAGTGAAGGTGAGACCTAGAAGAGAGCTGTCAATCAAATCAGCTGAATCCAGATGAATGAGTTAAAAAAAAAATCACTAACTTGCAGCTCTTACAAAGGGGGAAAAAGACATAAAAACTGTTTTTTTGTTTTGTTTGTTTCCTAGCTGTAAACACGTGTTTACGGCTGTAAAAAAAAAGGGTATTTTACATGAGTCTTTGTGGAGCCAGAATCTAATGGCTACTCGAAGAAATGCAGTTTTTGGCATCAACTTCATTTTTATAGCCTCTGACTTTGCCACCTGATTGTCATAAAGTCTTTGCTACACAAAACTGATCACTATTCACCAAGGCATTTTGCAATGTAGACTACCAACAGCATATTATGCATGTGTTGTAGATCTGTTGGTAGATTCAGCAAGTTTATGAATGAATGTATGAAAGGAATGACAAAAAATAAATAAATAAATAAAAGGATGCAGTGACATTACTTTTTAATTAGCTAGAAAGGATGGTAGGTTGTAGGGCATGAAAATTAACTCACTTGTGAGTATTATATAAGAAATTGCCAATCATATCAAGTTGTTGGGCTGGATTGTTATTGTTCCTGCCAACCCTGTACATCCCTCACCTGAATCAGAATTTGCTCTCAATTCAGAGGTCAGTACAGCTATCCATTCATTCATGATGGATGAGTCCCTCTTTTAAAGTTTATTTTACACTACTCCATAGGTATGGAGTAATAAAAAAAAAAAAGTATCCCTCTTCTTCTTCAGCATGTAAGAACATTTGTGGCATATGCTGCCCCCTTCAGTTCCAGAAAAACGGCAGCTTTGGCACATGCGCCGCCTACAGTACCTGTTGGGGACACCCCTAGTACTGCATTTGCGTCCATCATAATAGATATTTGCCTTTGCAGAGGGGTATGCAACTTAATGCCCAGTGTACCTGATTTTTTTTTTTTGTTAAACAACAATGGTAAATGGACTAGTTCTTATATACCCTTTTCTACTCTGTCTGAGCACTCAAAGCACTTATACAACACGTTTACATTTACCCCATTCACACAAGCACTTCCATGATTAACTAAGCTAAGTGCTTTTAATATCTAACATTCACACTCCAACGGTTGCGTCAGAGAGCAACTTGGGGTTAAGTATCTTGCCCAAGGATACATTGGCATGCAGCCTGGGGTAGCCAGGAATCAAACCGCTGACCTTCCGATCAGTAGGTGACCTGCTCTACTTCCTGAGCTACAGCCACCCCAAAAAGAAGTCAGACACCCATAGTGTTCCTCAACATGGTATCTCCTGTGAAGCTAATTAACCAGAAGAAAATGATAGGTCTTCTGTTGCCTCTTGAGAGCTTTGAAATCCAGTGACAGGTATGGTATTAAATAAAGCCATAAACACCAGAGTTTAGTGGTTAAAAAGAAATACATTAAAGCTCTGGAGCTTTAACTCTACCACAATGAAAATTATACTGCACATGGGCACTTGAAAAAGCTTTTGGAAAGAGATTTTTAAAAGTTTGAAAGTCAACAAGGACAAAAAAGCAAACATGATTCAACAAACAATAGACACATAACCCCAAGAAGGAAGTGAAAGCAGCTTTTCACAAGCTTCTTCTCCTTACTCTCTTCTCTCTTCCTCCTCCAACTCACAGCTCCCTCCACACACTTGCTCCTGCTGCATTGCATTTGGGCCATCATTAATCTTTTGTCATGTCCCATAGAGCTTTAATGTAGCACACACCAATCCCCAATCTATCACATCTGTCACCACGAGGTGCTGAAAACAAGCTCCCATCTTAGCTTGATGCTGAGGGTTTCTCTCATTATTTCAAAAAACAGAAAAGGTTGTCAGTGTTTACTGGTGGATAACAGGTTAAATAAGTGGCACTGTGCCTCCCACAGTACAGAAAGCAAGTGAACAGACAGAGCAGAACACAGCAGCTCCCCCGCAACCTCAAGATTTCAGTGAAGTTCAAGCCAAAACAGCAATATTTTTTTAAAGCAGTCAGTCTTTTGTATTGCTTCTCTGGCAGCAAAAGAAACCCAAAGATCCAAAACATGATTTACAGTGGGTTTCTTGTTGCCATCAGTTTCTTGTTTAGTGGGGAAACTGCCATAGCATCCACCACATGTGGGTGTTCAGGCTGACCACGGCACAAGTATATATAATTCGCTTCCTTTTCAGTTGTTGACCTTTCCCTGTCACCAGAAGACATGTGACACATGCATGTAGGCAGGAAATACACAATGACATCTGATTCAGATACCTGAATGATTTCATGTGAATGTGTATTTTTGTTTGTTTTGTTTTTATGAGCCTAGTGGTCAACAAATTCACTTTTGATTTTTTGGTATGTCTGGTTTATTAACCGCATGTTACATACTACATAATACATACTAAAGATAACTGCACAGGCATTACAATAATGCAAACCTTTACTTTGATTTTTGCTGTGATTTTTTTTAATCCAGACCTCAAAGAGTTTATGATTTGGTTTCCACTGACTGTTACATTATTTTGTTCTGAACAAATTACACAACATACATCAGTAAAGACTTTCAACCTGAATATTTCATTCATCAAGACCTGATGTGTGATTTTAATTTTTTGAGCAGCGTAGAATTTTTTGGTAGCAGCGTTTGCAGAAAATTCTTCGGAGTTCCTCTGACAAACCTGCTGCATAAGGAACCAGAATTTTGCTTTGTCACTTTGCTTCTCCCTGGTTGGTGTCAGACATCATTTTCTGTGTATCTTCACTGATTTAATGACAGTCTTCATTAAATCAGCAAAGATGCACAAGCCCAAGTATAACCATGCATTTTAGACCTAGCAATGCACTCAGAAAAAAGCTGGTTCATTCCCAGAGCAAAACATCCCAACACAAGCTAAACAACATAGTGTGTGCTGTGGAGTGCTCAGACCTTTAATCAGGCAAAACCAAACAACCACGCCACAAACACATGGCACAAAATATGAGAACTACCTCAACAGGACAAGACTCAGCTGAACACCTGCACCTAAAGGAGAGGGGACGTGCTTTTGAGGATGCCAGTGTTCATATTTTGGACCAAGAAGAACGATGGTCTGAGAGAAGAGTAAAGGAGGCCACTGAGAATGAGCATCACTAAACAGAGGTGGTGGCTTACAAAACTAAGTGTCAGCCACCTACAATGCAGTAGGTGTTTGAACCCCTACTCCCACCTTGCCTCGGGTGACCTCAGTAGCTTACATGATAGTGGAGTGGGGCAAAGTCTCAGACAGACACCCTCTCTATTTTTAAGATTAGGCTTTAAACTTTCCTTTTTGATTACACTTAGTAAGGGTTGGATCAGGTGACCCTGAACCCTCCCGTAGTTATGCTGCTTTTGAGCAGTTTCAATATTTTGTGATTTCTGATTATGCCAAAAATTGAAATGGTAGTTATATTGGTCAATAATTATAATCTTGAATACTTAACATAATTATTGATCAGTGTAACCAACATGCCTTTGTTGAACCTTAGAAAAAAATATTTTTACAAAGATTTCCTCAAATTAAAAAAACAAAACAAAAAACTAACACATAACTGCTGAAAAAAAGAGGTGAAGGTAGTGGGGTGGTGTTGTGGTAGGGAGTCCAGACTTGCAGGTGTGGTGGCAGAAATGGATGAAGAGAGGCCAAGGTTCCAGTGGACTTGCACCTCGGGTGATTTGCATGGTAGCCATGGGGGAGAGCAATGGAAAGGAAACAGCCAACACCTCGCTTGTGCGTCACCAAAAGCAGATTGGGTGAAAACCCTCAGACGAAGGCAGCAACAACCATAAATGAATTTCCTGCTGAAACCTCATATGTCTTTTACTTGTTCTAGATAGATCGTGTCGACCTAACGTTCTATCTGTGTCATCTTGGCATTTTGATCAAAACAGTGAGTTAGAATTTTTATGGAGGGACAGAAGCAAAAAGCTGTAGCTGAAACAGGGACTCTTGATTTAGAGCAAAAGGCAAAAAGAAAGTAACTACTGCACGTGTCAAACGCAAGGCCCGTGGGCCAGATCAGGCCTGCAAGATAATTATATTCGGCCCGTGAGATAATTTAATATGGCTATGATTAATGGCCCAATGGTAAATAGAGCTCCCACTACTTATACTACAAATCCCACTATGCACTGCAACAGATGCTGCCAGGTCAAGACCTGTGCACTAACACATTTTCCCGCATTGCCAATGATCGATCAGCACTTTTTACAGTGACATTTAAGCTAGCCTGACCCCCCCCCCCAAAAAAAAATGGCCAAAAAAAGTGGACTTTGAAAACAGGTGGAAGGCAGAGGACATGTTTGCAGATCCATTCTGAAACCACCCTTCTGACTTTGATGCCAAGTGTGTCACTGTTAAAGGTGAACAATTTTAACAATTTTTCCTTCAGTTGCTAAGCCACCTGAGATCATTCAGCCAGTTGCATCATGAAGTTATACAACAACAAATTCTGTCTGAACAGGAAAACATTGCATCATACCTGCTTCCTCTCTGTCAGTGGGGGAACAGGCTGAAGGGTTGTATCAGATCTCAGGATGTGTGTGCAGATGCATGTATGTAAATAAAAATCTGTTAATCAGAGTTGATACGAGGGCTGATGTGTTCCAGCTGTGCTTGAGCCATAAGAATGTACTCTGAGAAGAAAATGCAGGAAGAACTATCACAAAAACAAAAGCAATAAGAGAGGAAAGAGGAGGAAAGTAGTCAGATTGATGTGAGTGATGGAGGCCGATGCAGGAAATGTAAAGAGGAGTGTGAAACAACCCAGGGCAAATGCCGCCTATCCTCAGCTGTGGTTTGTGGAGTACTGTTTGGCCACATGCAAAGCTAGAACTCAAAAAACAACAGTCATAATAGTCCAAATAACAATCCTCAGTAACACATACATATAACACCACAGAGAACAACTCTTTGAGATCCTGACATGAAAGAAGCCTGGGTGTAAAATGTATTCAGATTTTGCCAAAGGTCAAACTTGAGTCCATCAAAAGGAAAGCACAGCTCCAAAATGGTCTGGGCTCCAGGCATTTACTTCAACATAAGCAAATTCCTAATGACAAGTGGGCTAAATGTTCCTTCAAATTCCTTCAAGTACATTTAAATGGTCTTCGCACACAAAGGTTTGTGTGGGGAAGCTGGTGAGCCTCACAGCTCTAAAGTAAAAGGAAAAAAAATATTGTTTTTTTAAACAGTGATTTCAGAGCACTTTATAGAACATTTACTCATTCACACAGGTACTGTTTTTCTACACTTCAAGACAAATTGATGGATTCCGTGTTTGCATTGTTTCCAGAGAGATTGCTATCGTTACAGAGAAACAGGGATTCATGGTTAATCAGTAAGAGTACAACCGTGCCAACACAGTAACAACTCACTCCATTATAACCTGTGAATTGGTTGCAGGTTCATTCTCTGACAGAACACTGGACGAAAGAAAATGGCCTCATCACAAATTCTTCTTGCAGCCCAGACAACACCCACAGCTCACAGAGCACAAATGTTAATCTCCACAAAAGTTTGTTCTTTTTCAGGAAAACTCAAAGAAACAGACAGGAAGAGGAGGAAAACACAGCAGATCCATTCATTGCACACAGAGTGCAGTCATGACCATCACAGCATCAGCAGATGACTTTGACTTGATACTTTGCTTTTTTCATGATCACAAAATTACTCTTGAAATATCTTAATTCTAAAATAAACATTTCCATTTTTCATTTTACACAGCAGCAACACCTGAAATGGGCTGTATACTTTTATAGATAAAACATTCATGTCCTTCTGCCATCCCAGTTCTAGACATTAAAGAAAGAGATAAAATTAGAAAATGCTTTAAGCTGAATATTTAAGTCAAATTCAATAATCAAAGTGATTGGATATAGCCTGCCAATTAAGGGGTTTTAACTAATATCCCCACTGATGCATTATATAAATATTCCCTTCTCTCTCTCTCTGTGTGTGTGTGTGTGTGTGTGTGTGTGTGTGTGTGTGTGTGTGTGTGTGTGTGTGTGTGTGTGTGTGTGTGTGTGTGTGTGTGTCCACAATTATAGAGGGTGGACAATGCTACCCTAATGGGTGCATGTTAACCTTGTTTGCTGCTGTTTGAGGCTGTCAGTCATCAGCAGTCACACACACAGAGACAAAAGGAAGGCTGGATTATAGGGCAGACCATCCAACACTGAGTCTTTCTGTATCAGAGCAAATAAATTAATAGAATATTTAGAATTTGAAAATTTGAATTTTATTTAAGTATCTGAACCTTAAGGAACTAGAGAGCTTTTAGCATTCTGAGAAAGTCACATATGGATAAGAGTCAAGTCTGTTGTGCAGTCTTTAACATTTTCGCTGTCTCCTTCTTAGCTTTTCAAGGTCAGCATGGCAGGCAGTGAGCTGATCTGACTGTGAAACTGACACTGCACCCTCAGTAACCATCAAGGACTTCTTTTACAAGTTGTGTTTAGAAACAAAGCAGGTTTAAGGCACTTTCACATTGGATTCACTTTTCAGGCCTCAAAGTTCAAATCAAGCTTTCATTTACAGTCCGTGGTTTACAATACCACACATCAGCAGTGGTGCACTGGTTGCTAGCTCAAAAACTAACATAGCATGGAGCAAGATAATGGCAAAAGCTTAAAAGAGCCATTTTGACATCTGCTATGTTTGCAGTAGGTTATGACTTAAATGTGAATTGTGGTCAGATTGAGTTGATGACTGCTAAAAAAAAAAAAAGCTCAAACAATAACTTTTTTCTCCTGCCCTTTTTTTTTGCCGTGTTAGATTCACTTGCTATAAAGTTACGGCTACAATGTGCACACAAAGTAAAAGAGTGAAGAGAAAGTAGAAATTATCACAATGTAGATGGAAGCTGACAGGAGGGCCTTTTAATGATCTGAAGGCAGTTGGGACCACAGTCACTAAGAATACAATTGGTAACACAATACACCGTAATGGACAGAAATCTTGCAGCACCTGTAAGGTAACCTTGCTCAAATGTGGTAGAGGCACATCTAAATGATTCAGAGAAGGCTTGGGAGAAAGTGCTGTGGTCAGATGAAACCTAAATCAAGCTCTGTGGCATCAACTCGACCAGGAGTGTTTGAAGGAAGAAAAATGCTGAATATGGACAGGGCAATATACACTGCTCAAAAAATAAAGGGAACACTCAAATAACACATCCTAGATCTGAATGAATGAAATATTCTCATTGAATACTTTGTTCTATACAAAGTTGAATGTGCTGACAACAAAATCACACAAAAATCATCAATGGAAATCAAATTTATTAACCAATGGAGGCCTGGATTTAGAGTCACACACACAAAATTAAAGTGGAAAAACACACTACAGGCTGATCCAACTTTGATGTAATGTCCTTAAAACAAGTCAAAATGAGGCTCAGTATTGTGTGTGGCCTCCACGTGCCTCTATGACCTCCCTACAACACCTGGGCATGCTCCTGATGAGGTGGCGGATGGTCTCCTGAGGGATCTCCTCCCAGACCTGGACTAAAGCATCCGCCAACTCCTGGACAGTCTGTGGTGCAACGTGACGTTGGTGGATGGAGTGAGACATGATGTCCCAGATGTGCTCAATCGGATTCAGGTCTGGGGAACGGGCGGGCCAGTCCATAGCTTCAATGCCTTCATCTTGCAGGAACTGCTGACACACTCCAGCCACATGAGGTCTAGCATTGTCCTGCATTAGGAGGAACCCAGGGCCAACCGTACCAGCATATGGTCTCACAAGGGGTCTGAGGATCTCATCTCGGTACCTAATGGCAGTCATGCTACCTCTGGCGAACACATGGAGGGCTGTGCGGCCCTCCAAAGAAATTAACCATTACTGAGCCACTGCCAAACCGGTCATGCTGAAGGATGTTGCAGGCAGCAGATCGCTCTCCACGGCATCTCCAGACTCTGTCACGTCTGTCACATGTGCTCAGTGTGAACCTGCTTTCATCTGTGAAGAGCACAGGGCGCCAGTGGTGAATTTGCCAATCCTGGTGTTCTCTGGCAAATGCAAAGCGTCTTGCACGGTGTTGGGCTGTGAACACAACCCCCATCTGTGGACGTCGGGCCCTCATACCATCCTCATGGAGTCGGTTTCTAACCATTTGTGCAGACACATGCACATTTGTGGCCTGCTGGAGGTCATTTTGCCCTCCTACGGCCTCCTCCACGTCTCCTGGTGTACTGGCCTGTCTCCTGTTAGCACCTCCAGCCTCTGGACACTACGCTGACAGACACAGCAAACCTTCTTGCCACAGCTCGCATTGATGTGCCATCCTGGATGAGCTGCACTACCTGAGCCACTTGTGTGGGTTGTAGAGTTCGTCTCATGCTACCATGAGTGTGAGCGCACCACCAACATTCAAAAGTGACCTAAACATCAGCCAGAAAGCATAGGTACTGAGAAGTGGTCTGAGGTCCCCACCTGCAGAACCACTCCTTTATTGAGAGTGTCTTGCCAATTGCCAATAATTTTCACCTGCTGTCTATTCCATTTGCACAACAGCATGTGAAACTGATTGTCAATCAGTGTTGCTTCCTAAGTAGACAGTTTGATTTCACAGAAGTTTGATTTACTTGGAGTTATATTGTGTTGTTTAAGTGTTCCCTTTATTTTTTTGAGCAGTGTACTTAGAATACAGCTCTTGGATGAGAACTTCCTTCCTGAGCCAGAACACTACAGATGGGCTGTGGATAGGTCTTCCAGTATAAAAGCAAAACATACCACCAAGGCAACAATGGAGTGGCTAAAGAAAAAAAACATTAAGCCTAACCAGTCTCCAGATATCATCTGTGAAGGGAGCTAAAGCTTCAAGTTGCCAAGTGACAGTCAAGAAATCAAAAGGATTTAGTTTCTGTAAAGAGGAGTGGGTCAAAATCCTTCCTGAGATATGTGCAAACCTGATGACCAACTACAAGAAACCTCTTGCAACAAGGGTTTCTTCACTAAGTACTAAGTCATGTTTTGCTTGAGGGATCAAATAATTATTTCACTCAATGACATGCAAATCAATTTATAACTTTTATGTAATGTGTTATTTCTGGGTTACTGGCATATATTCTGTCTCATTAAAATGAAACTACAATAAAAATTAGAGACTACTCACTTCCAAAGAAATGAACAAATGTACAAATTTGCCCAGGGATCAAATAATTATTTCCCCTACTGTATCAAGCCTGAAGTTAATATTAGGTCAAAGTTGCCGTCAGTAACGTTTAATTGTTGTCGGTCACATTGCTATCTGGTAGATATACTCTAGTGCCGTAAGTATTTACTCGTCTGCCTTCACATGCATATGATCTTGAGTGACAACCCATTCCTAATACATAGGGTTTAATATGATGTCGGCCCACCCTTTGCAGCTGTAACAGCTTCAACTCCTCTGGGGAGGCTTTCCACAAGGTTCAGGAGTGTGTTTATGGGAATTTTTGACGCACATTTGTGAAGTCAGACTCTGTTGTTGGAGAAGAAGGCCTGGCTCAAAGTCTCTGCTCTAATACATCCCAAAGGTATTCTACCAGGACTCTGTGCAGGCCAGTCAAATTCTTCCACACCAAACTCGCTTATCCATGTCTTTATAGACCTTGCTTTGTCCAACGGTGCACAGTCATGTCGGAACAGAAAGGGGCCATCCCCAAACTGTTCCCACAAAGTTCGGAGCATGAAATTGTCCAAAATGCAAAAGCATTAAGAGCTCCTTTCACTGGAATTAATGGGCTGAGCCCAACTCCTGAAAAACAACCCCACACCATAATCCCCTCTCCACCAAACTTGACACTTGGCACAATGGAGTCAGACAAGTAGTTCTCCTGGCAACCGCCAAATCCAGACTCGTCCCTCGTATTGCCAGATGGAGAAGCATGATTCGTCACAGAGAACATGTCTCCACTGCTCTAGAATCCAGTGGTTTTACACCACTGTATCTGACACTTTGCATTGCACTTGGTGATGTAAGGTTTGGATGCAGCTGCTCGGCCATGGAATCCCATTCCATGAAGCTCTCTACATAATGTTCTTGAGCTAATCTGAAGGCCATATAAAGTTTGGAGGTGTGTAGCAACTGACTCTGCACAAAGTCGGCGCACTATGCGCCTCAGCCTCCACTGACCTCCCTCTGTCATTTTACATGGCCTACGACTTTGTGGCTGAGATGCTATCATTCCAAAATTGCTTCCACTTTGTTATAACACCGCTAACAGTTGACAGCGGAATGTTTAGTAGCAGGGAATATTTTAAGGCTGGGCTTGTTGCACAGGTCGCATCCTATCACAGTACCATGCTGGAATTCACTGAGCTCCTGAGAGCAACCCATTCTTTTACAAATGTTTGGAAAAGCAGTCTAGGTGCTGTGAGTCAGGCCTTCTCATCCAACGTCAATGTCTGACCTCACAAATGCCTGTCAAAAATTCCCATAAACACACTCCTGAACCTTGTGGAAAGCCTCCCCATAAGAGTTGAAGCTGTTATAGCTGCAAAGGGTGGGCAGACATCATATTAAACCCTATGGATTAGGAATGGGTTGACACTCAAGATCATATGCGTATGAAGGCCCATGGACGTGGAAGTGATTGGAACAAATGAATTCAATGATTTGTATGAGTGAGTGAACACATTTGGCAATATGATGTATATGGTAATGAGGTGCAGTGAAAGAACACTCCAAACAAGAAAGGCATGTATTTTAAACCAGCATTATAACACTACAACCTACCACGATGTTAAAGTGTTTTACACTGAGTCACTTGATAAGGAGGAAATACTGACAGACTAGGGTGGAAACAAAAATCCTATTAAAACAAAAAAGAAAGAATGATAGATGAGGTGTGTATGAATATGAGGTCAATCTCAGCAGGTAATATCCAGCCTGTCTCCTTTAACGCCCCCACTCCTAGTGTGAGGTGACCTTCACTGGTCTGGCACAGTCCCCCTGGGGTACATGAGGTAAATAACCCACTGTTGAAGCACAGGCCAGATAACAACATGGTTGCTGTGGAATTTTTCATTAGTAGGTGGAGCAGCCTGGATGCAGCCACACAGTTGGCTACAGGGAGAGGAGTCAGAAATGAGGAGTGAAAATGTTAGAATAGGGAGGTTTCTTTGTAAACAGTGGGGTGCATTCAGAAAATGTCACACTGTAAAATGTCTCATCGCCCTCCTCATCCTCTTCACTCTGTGCACACTCAGCAAAACGTTTGTGCCAGGAAAAGCTCACGGAGGTTGGAATTAGTCCTTTCTTTAGTCATGCAAATACACAATTCTGTGAATATGTTTCAGTTTCAGGAAAAATTATGTTATTTCAAATTCTCTCATTCTTTTTCTCTCTTTTTTTTTTGTGGAAAGAATCTGACTATTTTACCAAGCAACAATCAGCGATGAAATACAATGAGAGAGATTAATCAGATTTTGAATGCAATAAAAGTATTCCCTCTTGTCTCATTGTCATGTATAATATGAAACAGATGCAGAGGACTCAGTTTCTTCACTCAACACACCATGACAGTGTGATAGTGTGTTTTTAAAAAGGTTTGCAAATGTATAGATTAATTTATTATTTAGTGATTTTAATTATCATTTTAGTTATTGTTTTGGTCTTCAGTAAGCTTTAAAATCTGAAATTCATGCATGAATAAATGATGGACACCCAAACACAAAACACACACACACACAAATTTCTATTAGAATTCAGACCAGCCATCCATGGCAAGGCAATGATAAATAATGAAGTGGTTTGAGAAGTTAAATGGCTTTTCATATAGCTGCTCTCCTCTGCCACAGAGATGAAGCTCATTAAATGTCTTGCTCTGATCCAGCAGCTGAAAGACTTAAGATAATATATGTGGTATCATTTGTTCGGATGTGAGGGGTGTGTGTTATATGGAGACGTCTTGGTCAGAGTGTCTACCTGTCTTTGAAGCTCGAGCTGAAAATGAATGGACGGAATTACCCCCACCAAGGAGGTTGTGTTTTTGGTAGCATTTGCGTGCGTGTGCACATCATTCTGTCTGTAAACATGATAGCTCGAAAAGTTTTGAATGATTTTTGGTAAAACTTTGTAGAGAGGGGTCATGCTAACAATTCATTAAAATCTTACATCCACCAAGGTCTTGAAGGTTAACTTAGTGATTTATTGGTCAAATTTTTAAAAAGCTTGTTATCCATGCTCAGTTAAATACAAATCAATACCTATTATCCATTCCCATTTCTACATAATGTTTGTGTAATCCATGTAAACATCTATCACATTAGTCTTATCTGATTTTTCATGCACTAATGCATCTCATCCAGGATGGCACATCAATGCGAGCTGTGGCAAAAAGGTTTGCTGTGTCTGTCAGCATAGTGTCCAGAGGCTGGAGGCACTACCAGGAGACAGGCCAGTACACCAGGAGACATGGAGGCCGTAGGAGGGCAGTAACCCAGCAGCAGGACCGCTACCTCCGCCTTTGTGCAAGGAGGAACAGGAGGAGCACTGCCAGAGCCCTGCAAAATGACCTCCAGCAGGCCACAAATGTGCATATGTCTGCACAAATGGTTAGAAACCGACTCCATGAGGATGGTATGAGGGCCCGACGTCCACAGATGGGGGTTGTGCTCACAGCCCAACACCGTGCAAGACGCTTGGCATTTGCCAGAGAACACCAGGGTTGGCAAATTTGCCACTGGTGCCCTGTGCTCTTCACAGATGAAAGCAGGTTCACACTGAGCACATGTGACAGACGTGACAGAGTCTGGAGACGCCGTGGAGAGCAATCTGCTGCCTGCAACATCCTTCAGCATGACCGGTTTGGCAGTGGCTCAGTAATGGTGTGGGGTGGCATTTCTTTGGAGGGCCGCACAGCCCTCCATGTGCTCGCCAGTGGTAGCATGACTGCCATTAGGTACTGAGATGAAATCTTTAGACCCACTGCCAGAACCTTTGCTGGTGCAGTGGGTCCTGAGTTCCTCCTGGTGCACAACAATGCCCAGCCTCATGTGGCAAGCACATGTAGGCAGTTCCTGGAGGATGAAGGAATTGATACCACTGACTGGCCCCCACATTGCCTGACCTAAATCCAATGGAATACCACCGAGACATTAGGTTTAAGTCCATCCAATGCCACCAGGTTGCACCTCATACAGTCCAGGAGATCAGTGATGCCCTCGTCCAGACCCGGGAGGAAATCCTCAGAACACCATCTGATGTCTCATGATGGACAGAAAGTCAGTTATCAGGCATGCATACAAGCACGTGGGTGCCATACAAAGTTCTGAGTCCCATTTTGAGTTACTGTAATAAAATTTAATCAAAATGGACGAGCCTGCAGCATCACCTTTTTACTTTGATTCCTGGGGTGTCTTTGAATTCAGCCCTTTGCAGGTTGATCATTTTCATTTCCATCAAATGAAGTGGCATCCTTTCATTCCTAACACGTTACAAAGTCCCTATCAGTTATAAATATCAAGTATGATCCCCCCCCCATTGAGATCTGATGTGTTTTTAAAGTGTTCCTTTAATTTTTTTGACCAGGCTGAGAAGAGTGAGCAGTATGGCTACATGCCCAGAAAGAGCACTACAGATATGCTTGCTTTGAGAATGTTGACGAAGTGCATAACTATGCATCGCAGCAGACAATGCACAAGAAAGGTGAAGACGAGAGTGTAGGCAGGGTGGAGATGGTAGAGATGAGTGTCAGGGTTGACCTGTGACAAAAGGAGAGCACCAAGAGTAAAAGATTTAAGTTGGTAGTGAGACCTGCTATGATGTGTGATGAGATGGTTGCACTGACAAATACACAGGAGGTGGAGCTGGAGGTGGCAGAGTTAAAGATACTCAGATTTTGATTGAGATTGACCAGAATGGACAGGATTAGAAATGAGTATATCAGAGGGCCAGCTCAGAATGAGTGGTTTGGAGACAAAGTTAGAGAGGCACGGTTGAGATGGTTTTGACATGTGCAGAGAAGAGACAGTGGATACATTATACTGAATGCTAAATATGGAGCTGCCAGGCAAAGAGGAAGACCAAAGAGAAGGTTCCTGGATGTAGTGAAGAAGGACATGCAGGGGATTTTTATGACAGAGGAGGATGCTAGAGACAGGATGAGATGGAGGCAGATGATCACTGTGGCAACCCCTAAAAGGAGCAGCCAAAAAGAGAAGTCTGTATCACAACAAAAGAATGCAGCATATCAGTCTACGGCAGTGGGTGTGGTTACAGAGGGGAGAGGCAGAGAAGGTGAGGTAACTAGCACACCTGGCATGCATTGGCTAATCAACCTCTCCATAATTCAGTGCAATTTAGACGCAGCCATTTTTAATCATTTTCTTTCATCTTTTTTTTTTAGTCAGTTCAGTCTATGACCATCACACTTAAGTGCAGACTAGACATTATTTTAGAAAACAATTTGGTCTTCAAGGTTCAGTTCAGTTATAGCCTGTTGTGAAAAAAGTGCCTATTGCTATTGCAACACACACATGCGCACACGAACACGCACACACATCCACACACACATGCGCACACACACAAAATTTGGCTGCAGCTGATCAGTCAGCTCAAACAGTTCTGCTATGACTCAGGATAAACAGATGGAAAAACATGGACCAGGTGGAAAAAGGAGAAAATGGTGAGGAGGAGGCTAGTAGACGGTGAGCCAAAAAAATTAAGGAGAGGTAAGCCAGGCAAGAAACAGAGGTTATTAACAGTGTCAGGAAAGTGCCTAGAACAGTCTGAAAATACACACTGTATATGTACACACCACAATTCAAATATTTTATAGTAATGTTGGTGATTGCTACAAATTCCAAGACTGATATAATTAAGGTATAATATAACCAGCAATTAGCCCTGGCGGCACATTTAAAACTAGAAGGACACCCAGTAAAGCACATACCTCAGCCACCCCAAATTTTATAGATATCATTTAATAATTTAAATGATATTTAATAAAATAAAAAAAATTAGATTAAATAGATTTTAAAAAATATTGTATATATCTTTTTTATTTCAGTGATTAAAGGATATTTTTTAGAAGAAAAATTAAATATGATCAAAACTAAAGCAGCTCTATTATATTAGCTTCTGCATGCCTATTAATTTTGCACTGTGCTAAAGCAGCATTGTATAGAAGGTGCTGAATAAATGTTGTATGAGATCTACTTAAATGAATGAGATACTAAACAATATTAATATGAAGTAATGATTTTCTAAGCACTTTGGCATCAAAACACAGCAGCTTAAACGTTGCTGCGCTGTTGGTCCACCTTCCCAACAGCCGTTTCTTTTTAACTTAACTTATGCATATGTTTCGTGTCAAAGGTTTGTTTTCAAATCATCATGAATTGTGCATAAATAAATAATCCTGCTGGGATCTGGAAATACAAGAGGCTCTGGCTGCACAATTAAAGTTTACGGTCACGATTTTGGCTTCCCACAATTCAACGAACATGATTGACCAATATTGTAAATGCAAGTTCCTCCAAACAAAAGCAAATCAAGCGCTCCCTAAATCACCACCTGAGCACGTGTCTGCTTGTGTTAATCACGGCTGCTCCCAACACTGCAGCGTGAAGGCAATGTGTTTGTCCAGAAAAGCAGCTCGTCATCCATTGTTTGGAAATTAACCAAGAACAAATCATGTTCATATAACTTATTCAGCCACCTGGGAACACATTAACTCATTAATTCATCATTAACTGCAGTGTGATGAAGGCATGAAGAAAAACACTATAGTAGCTGATGAATCACTCAATACCAACTGAAGCCTGTGCAGCATGCTGGCAGAAAAACTCACAAAGATGCACTGAAATCACAACGTATAAACACAATGAGCAACAAACACTTCAGGAAAATGGTCTAAACACTTCTCAAAAGAGGTTATCCCCTCGCACAATTATTTTTCCAAGACTGGCAATACTGCTGGATGGATGTTTTGCATACATAACAGGCTGGGGAAATTAAGAGCGATCTCCCAACTATTGAGTACTTTGGTTTTTATCAGATTTCCCTGATCCCAAACCAAACCTCTGATATCTTCTTGCACACATGCCGAGTCAATATTTGCTCAATTTTGGTTTCACTGGACCACAGCACTTTCTCCCAAACCATCACACCAACAGTTCACCTTCTCACCAAGCTTCTCGCTGATGGTCTTGTAACCCACTCCAACCTTGTGCAGGTCTACAGTCTTGTCCCTGACGTCCTTTGACAGCTCTTTAGTCTAGCTCATGGTGGTGGAAAGGTTGGAATGTGGACAGCTTTCCTTTATACAGATAACATACTGAGATCAGGCATATCTGTAATTGATTAATTGATTGATTGATTGTAATCTTTGTGCCACAGGGTCACAAAGCCAATCTGTGGGACCCAGAATTCTGGCTAGGTTGTAATGGATTAAATACTCAATTCATGTGACGGCATGCTAATCAATTCTCTCTCCAATGAAATAAAACTACCACAAAAATTAGACTGTTTACTTCTTTGTGAGCACACTTACAGATTCAGCAGGAGACCAAATAATTATTGCCACCACTGAAGCACTTTCTATATCATATAGCTGTAAATCACTCACACATAAAAAACAATGCATGAAGGTAATGTCATCACATCTTTGCTGCATAATTCCACCTGTACAGTAGTGCTGCCAAAACCTCTGCCTCAGTTCTGGGACAGACTCTAAATGTCTGTGCTACACTCCTGGGTGTGTGGGTATGCGAGTATGTGTGCACATAAGTCCATTTTCGTGTGTGACCTATGTGTGTTCACACATGTGTCAGCATGAGAAAGCACACTGCACTGGCTTTTGGGATACAATTTTCTTGAGCAGCAGCAGAATCATTAAGGCAGCTTTCAGTTATTTCTCTGTTCTAAAGATGCATTTGCTTGTGTTATTATCACACATAACTTAATGGTCTGTCGTCTGGCAGTTACTTGGATATGAGCTTGATACAAGATCATTCTACAAATCCATTCAGCAATAAGAATTATGCAGGGCAGCCGACTGTTTAATGCCTTGGCACTCATAAATGTTTACCATCTATGCATACCATCACGTTCCCGCAGCACAAACAGAAGATGTAAAGATCAGCACACATACTGACAGCATATTAAATGGAAAACACAGGCTTTTAGTATGGAAGCCCACATGCTGATGTGTGTAAACCACAAACTGATGCCCAGATTCTCAGCATTAATGAGTGTCAGGGGAAAAAAAAAAAAAGGCAGCAATTTAATCAGAGTTTGCATTAGGACTGGCAATATATTGAGTTTTTAAGATGAGATATAAAATGAGACAGCATTGTTTGTATCAATATAGTCTATGTTACGTTACAGTTATACTTGTAGTTTGCCTTTCTCTTCTCCCCATTTGTCTCTGCACATCCTCATCCTGCCCTGCCCCTCCCTCTCTTAAGAGAACACATCCCTCTCCCACTGCTTCACCCACAAGTCCTGCAGGCAGTGACAGGATGGAAACGCATAAAGACACAAGAGAAGCCATTAAAGAGGAGCCGGTTAGTAAAAAGAAAAACAGTGGCTCAATAATTACCTCACCCACCCAGGTAGAGAGGTTATGTTTTCAGTAGTATCTGTCTGTCCATCAGCAGGATAACTTAAAAAAATTCAATGAAAATTTTTGGCATTCTTGGAGGTGGTATAAGGAACAATTGTTTAAATTTTGGTGATCAATTTATTGGGAGTTTACATTTATTGTATTTTTCTTTATGTAGATCCCTGTTGATGTCTCATAATGTTCATGTGTCTTTAATATTACACAAATTTAGCACATAACACTGCTATCTTGGGAACAGTTGGTTGTTGAATACAATTTTTTTAATGGTATAATTTGATGAGGTCTTATTACACAACAGTTACTCTTGCACCTTAAATCTGGCAAATCATTGAAGTCCTCCATAGAAAATCATTGAAATTTCAGAAAATGTTATCAAACTTAAACTGTCACTGTTTAAAAACTGTAAAAGATATCAAACTGAATAGTTCGAGGTCTTGAGAGCAGTTTAAATACGGAATTTTTTCTCGAGCTCAAAGTATACTGAACTAGTTAAATGTCAAAATAGGATGGGTTTGAAAAGGATTTCAGTCTTTCTTCATTCATTTCAAATGGCAAAAATAAAATTCATAAAAAGTTAAATATTTTCAAAAGTACAAAAGGTTACAAAAAAGAAAAGTAAAAGCTTAACTCTCCAAAAAAAAGCTTGCGTTTTGATATCAGAGCGATATCTGTAGCACAAAGTATGCAGAGGGCGTTAAAGACAGATAACAGTAATGCGAATTATAGGAATTAATAAAAATCTAAAATCATATTTTACAGTTTTTAAAAGCCAATAAAATACATTTCAAGTCTGTGATCTAGTAATTTATAAGGGAGACAACATTGGAGGGTATCTATTGCAGCGTAGTATCAGCACATCAGATGAGCAGTAGAATAATGTATTCTGTAGAGAATGCTGAAAACAAGTCCAGACAAAAGGTTCACGCACTACTAATCTTTTCCACCACAACAGTGCCATAAAGTGCAGTATGAAGTATGTGTGAAACTGTGTGCTTCTGCTTCTGCCCCAAAACAAAGCACATTATAAAACTCATAAACCCGTGCTGTGCTTCATGAGAGAAAAAGTGAGAAGAGGGGTGACATTACTAAACCAGTGGTCTAATATCACTAAAAATATAGTCCCCATCTCAACTGTGGACCAAGTTGAGATGGGGACCTGCTAAAAACCCTTGACTGAAGATACAAGTTACCTAGTCAGAATTACTTTGTGAGAGAAGTACTGCCAAAAATTTATACTGAAGTTACAGAGTCTCGTCACCGTGCTCATCAATATTTCTAACTTCACAACAATATGTGGTCCAGCAGGACCTGCGAGCCATACATGAGTGTGACTATACATTTTATGGAAGACTGGGAACTGAAAAGTGCCTGTCTCCAGACCAGCTACTTTCCCCAAGACCACACCGAGAGCATTTAGCTGAAGCCCTACAGGATGCCCTCACAAGCTGGAAGCTCAGCCCGATGGGACTGGTTACTTTAACTATTGACAACGGGGCTAATGTCATCAAGGTGGTGCAACCGAACAAGTGGCTGAAAAACAACAAGATACGATTTTTGGTCCATATCGCCTAGCCCAGCACTAGCCCTAGCACATTTGAAACTATGAGTTAAGATCATCAAATAACATGCAACATAAGTAATGGCCAATCAACAGTACCAGTATGATGGCCCGATTCGTGAACCCTTCATTTGGCTGTAATGTTTACACAAATGCAGCTATCCTTTAAAAACCACTGTATCATATACTAGTGCAGGAAATGATCAATAACAAGGGCTTTTTCTTTATGTAGATCCCTGGCACTTGTGAATTTTTGCACACATGTAATACACCAACTACATTCCTATTTACAAGGGACCAGTATTACCTGGGGACAACCCAACAATCGTGGTGGTTAGTGATCTTAATCCCTGACATGTCTAATTTAAAAACTAAAAATCCCATCACGAATTATTCTCCATATTTCAAGATTTCACAAGAGGTATAAAAGTGACGTTGGAAGCTTAGACAGCAGTTGGGTCACATACATAGGAGACCATGTGTCGCCATACAGGAAATAGATTAAATTGATAAAGTGGAATCTCAAAGGATGATCTAATGGATAACATGTATGGCAGCACTATAGAAGGAACATTTAGCTTCCTTTCAAAAGAAACAACCTTTGTGGCAGTCTATTAATATTAAGTTAAGGTCTGCAGCTGGCCACAGATGGCATTTCCAGGGGATTAGTTTTACAGTCAGGTAAATTTAATCCCAGGCAAACAAGGCTTTATTGCACCGGACTTGTATTACCATGAAAATATCGACCCCATGTCTCTGTTTCTGCAGTGCATTCACACAGGATTTTCCAAGTCTGTTTGCTTCAAATTTACTGGCCTAATTTAAAAGGTCTCCATAGAATAATAGAACAATTACTGAGCAATTATTAAAAGATGGTAAAATGTTCCTTAACAAATGCTTCTATGCATTTGCTTCCCTCTCCCTCTGATAAATATGAGCTTGCTTTTCTGTAACAGGGACTCCTGCTTTGTGACGTGAATCTCAGGAATTCTCACTCCAAGTTCGGTCCAAACATTTAATTTACTAAAGGTCCCCACGTAACAGAGCTTAGGTTTATGTGGATTGATGTGAGGTTCTTTTGTAAAATCACATAGCAGAGTGCCAAGGACTTGTGTGTTCAACAGGAAATTAAAAAGGCGGAGGCAAACAGAAAGCTGAAAGTGGCATTATTATCTAGTAGTTTATCTACAATGTATTTTTCATCAAATCTCCTGCCAGCATTAAAAAAGAGAGACAAAAACAGAGGGGAAAAAAAAATCACTGATATTGTTATTTGGTGTGGTCCGTGAGAATCTTTGGCAGATTTTGAATAATGAACGAGGCTCACTCACTCATTTTCAAATTATGTTTGTCAGCAAAGATGAAAAAGCCAAATTGCTCTCCTCCCCCAAACCTCTCTGTCATTACTCACGATATATCACAACATAACTAACAACGCAAACTAACAGGTTGTTGGAACAAAGTGACTTGATTTATGTCCCAGCACATCAGTGAATTAACATGCTACCAGAGAGCATGGAAGACAGATAAGACGTTTAACCAGTTGCGACTGTTCCATTTCTACAACACATCTGGATGTGGAGCACATCTGTGCACATTTCTGGTGGAAGATAATGAGATATGTCAGTGTGAATTTACACAAATGTCAATGTTTTTTGATTCTGCAAGCTTTGTATAGGCACAGTGAATACCACATAGACGTCTCTACACCTGGTATGAATCATTCATCAGTTAACATGAGTCACTATATCGGCAGCACTGAAACATGTCTGGAACAGGCTTTTGCACATAGCAATCCTAACCTCTCAGAACCCACAAGCCCCCTGGCCTACTGTTCACTGCTCACCTATTTAATTTTTGGTGAATTAAACCGACATCTTCAACTTAAGCGCTTTAATCATATGTGTGGTCCTTGCTGTGAGAGCTAAGGCATCATCTGTAGCTGTAGCTGAAATTAACATTAGTCCAAAACTGGTTGTAGAAGAAATACAGATTCTTAATGCTAAAAGAATTGCTGTGAGAGAATCAAAATTTATGTTTTGTTGGTGCCCAAGAGTGAGTTTTCATTACTGTCTGAACGAAGCAATTTTTTTTTCTCTTTCATATAAAGGAACACAAAGCAGCATGCTTGCACTGGTATAAAATAAGACCCATCAGAGCTTTTTCTGCATTGGATTATAACTAGTCCAATGCACTCTGATATGAATGCTTGTAATCATTTCATAGCTCTTCAACAGTATCCCTGAATACTGTCTATAGCACATGTAACATTGTCTTATGTTGAAACTGCTGCTGCTGGTACCAGCCCTTCCAATCTCATATTTCCCCACTGGCAGACTGATCAGCTTGGCTGACTGTGGCAGTTTACTGTTACATGGTCGGACAGACTGCAGCTCCATCATTGTGGACTCCAACTTGCGGCAGCAGTCCTTGTTCTGTTCTGTTCTGGAGATCTGCTGCAAGCTAGATTGTCGTTTCAAGCAGAACAAGCAGCAGGTGGAGTTTGATATGCCAAACTTACTGAGGTTCCCACTGACTACTGCTGTTTTTTATTTCTCAAGTATATACTATTAATTGTAAATTTTCTTATTTATTTAAGACAGTTAGGGCATGTCTCCATTCCTAATGAGTAAAAAATAAAGAGAAGAAATGTTTAATTAAATCTCACGTTGGCAACTTGTGGCTCATTTCTGAATGACAACCCCTCTAACATATCCGTGCTTACTGACACACCGACATACCAACCATCCCCTGCTTGGTGCACAATAATTCAAACCCAGATGTTCCTTATTCAGAGCAGGTGGTACTTATGACAGTGAGAGAAATGGTAACTTCTGGTAAGATCTGAAAGATATTGAAACTTAAACCTGAAATTAGCAAAAGTGGCACAAATCCTGATGTCTGTAAACGCACCATAAAAAACAAGATGTGTGTAAACTGAAAGTCTGTCTTTACTTGGACTGAGAAGACACAACATAAAATGTAACTTTGAAATAGGGCTGTGTAACTAATCAAATTTCAATTTTGATTTTGGCTCCAAACAATCACAAAAACAGCAAAGTCGACAAAAAAGCAATTATTAAGTATATCCTTAGCCCTGATTTATACTGCAGTTTTACAACGTAACCTACATAAGTGGGTTGCCAGCACTTCTTCAAGTGCATTATATTAATTACCTAGCGGGACTTGACATGCACCGCTTGCGAAACATAATTACAAGTGGGGTCAATGCCACCCGCAGCTATTGTGATTGCTCTATCCAGCATAGTCATTGGCTACTTTAACGCTGAATTTTTTTTAATTTATCAGTGAAAAAAAAACAAACAGTCATCATTTCAATATAAGGAATAATAATCATAGCATCAGTGTAAGGACTCACGAATGTCAGCAAATTCCTGTAGGGAGACTGCTGAAAGAATTGGAATGGACGTGAGGGAATGAACAAAGTGGAAAAATATTCACACATGAAAAAACTGACCACAAAGAGCAAGGAGGAAGGAAAAGTCCCAGCATTTTACTTGTTTCTATTGGCCCACGCCGCATGTAAACACCGGGACACGACCCTATGCTAAGAGATTTGCTACGCAGTGATATTTGCACAGGATCAATATGTTCAACCACCTGAAGTTCAAACATAGCAGCACTGCCAGCAAAGCCAGTATCTGCAGTGTTGGCCTGGATAATCTGGATTTATGTTTTCTGTTGGCTCTGGCCTTTAATGGGCTTGGATTGAGTTACTGAGTGGAATTAACTGAAAATAAATTTTGCGTAGATGTACAGTACTTTCAGTATGTTGTGACAGGGCACTAAAATGTGAGCAAATTTATTTGGTCTAAATAACTTGGCCTTTTTCTTCTTAGTATTATGAGTCATGATAACTGGTATTACCTTTCTATCTTTTATCTATTTTTTATACATGTCAAGCAGCCCTACTTTGAAGTGTTCAGCATGAAATAACTACAATCAAATAACTTGGCAGTCCGTCAAATCTTGTTTTATGATTGTTTCGGACTTCATTGTTGTGTTTGTGTTCCTAATGTTAGAAGGCAAGGAAGCAGGATGTTTTTCTGGAAGCTCCATTGCTGGCCACAGCCCAAAGGTTAATAACACCCAATCAGGACAGGGAGGGCCACCCACAGTCACTTCCAAAAACACTCAAGTATCAAGACGGCCCACACGAACCGTTTGATTTACATCACGGCATGTTGTAAAATCTGTCATGCCCACTCAAACACAAGCCAAGCAACACATGAAACGTGTACCATTACAGTTATTGTGTGCAAACAATGTGATCACTGTAACATAAAAACAGAGCAAAGAAAGAGACAACTTCTCTGCAATCACAGATCCTTAACCTTGTTTTCCCAGCACTCAGAAAAGCAGTCATTTAGGTCATGCAAGCAGCAAACACCTGCCAGACACCAGGGGTAGGAGGTTGTGGCTGCTGATCGCTCGACCTCATTTCACTGTGAGCGAAGTAGAGGCTGATGGTAGATTTCAAACAGGTTTCCCTCTCCTGCCCTTCCTTTCAGTTAGAGATCCTAAAGAATACTTTTGCTGTTTGATGTTTGTTTCTTTTGTTTCTTCTTGATGAGCAACCATGTGCTATCACTTGGGTTATTTTGACTCAGCATCTGCTATATTGAAAAAAAAATACTCATATTCATTTATCCATCCAGCTCTAGAAAAAAAATTTAAGTTATTTACAATTTTTAAGAGTGTTTAAATCCTGGAGTCAGGATCCAATAGAGAGGCCATTATGACGTCGAACAGTTGTTTTATATATCAGCGTTTGAAAACGTGTGAGGTAAAAACTGTATTTGCATAACTGCATATGACCCCAAAGATCACCTATTCTACAAAGTGAATTGCTGATAGCTGCAGTAATGCACTAATGGTTGTAAAAGCAACATAAAACCTTCTGACAGACCTCTTTCCTTTTCATTTATGGTCATTTTATTATGGTAAATGATAGTAGCTTTGTTTTTATAGACATGCTGTTCTCCTGGTGTTCTTTCTTGAGATAAATTAAAGCCTCTATATTTACCAGCATGATTGAGCCACCATCTGTGGTGCACTCACAACCCCTCAAGTACCCAGGTAAACCTTTATTTTCATGTCATTTAAGATAACAAACGAGCTGGCCCTTTCCATCTCCTGTTTCTCCACTAACAGACTCTTTTTTTCTCGTCTTTTACTTTCATCTGACAGTTTATCTTACTACAGTGACCTTAGTTTTTGATACAGAAAATTTAGGTACACATCAGTTTTGTGCAAAAAATGTCCAACGTTAAATCATGGCAGATGTGAAAATACTACAAGAGCGAGCACAATGCTGGCTTTTGTTTACCGCACCACGTTCTCCAACATTAGACGCGTGCCTATTTTCAAGGACAGGACAGAAGCAGTAATGTTTAAGCAAGCTGGCCAATATCAAAGCGCAAGACCAGGAACATCTAGCAAAGGCTTTCTCAGTAAACAGCAAAGTAATGTGTGATCCAGCTCAGTGTGAAATCAGCACATCACTTGGTTCCAGAGACTGGGGGAAGGGAGAATAGCATTATAAGACACTAAGCTGCAGCAGAACGATGGATTTTCCCTTGTAAGAATGTTTTGTTGGCATTTTCAGGATTTAACAGACCAAAGTTTAATTTGAAAAGGAAAAAAAAAAGCACTTAACATACACTTTGGTTTAATTTTTTTTTTTACAATAGTGAGCACACAACCACAAAAACAAATGTGAACAAAGAGAAACAGACAAATGCTTTGAACTGTGCCCTTTGTCATCTCTTGGGGTTTTTCTCCTGCCCACCCATCACAGACTGCCACCATGATCAAAACCTGCAGAGTAATACATGCCATTTCTGTGCACTGATTTATAAGGCTCATCTCAGCTATAATTCTGGTTAATGAGGCTTTTATAATGAATGTCCTACTGCATCTGTGCCTTCCCATTACTGAGCTTCTAGACACCCTAAAATAGCAAACAAGTCTTTGGGCTCTATCCGTCAGCCCCCTGGCATCTGATGAAACAACCCCACAGTTAAATAGACAAAAAAAAACAATGCATTCTGTATAAATCCTCAATCTGACATATTCACTTAACTGTGGATCGTTTATGCTCCAGAGCAAAAAAACAGATAAATGTTTTAAAAAGGTCCAAGAACTGCTGTACTGACTCTATGAAGGGCAGTGAGGCCCATCTATTGATCTGACGTACGATCTGACCACACATCTGATGTGGCAGTGAAGTATGACACAGCTGTCTCTGCACTCAGTGTGTAGCTGGGAAAGTGCAATCTGGAAGAAATGTTTACGGCCATGGAGTTGGTAACAAGGGTCAATTACATTAATCAGCCACTTTAATCAGACATTTTCAGTTGTGTTTTATGGCACTGTGGGTTTTTTTGCAATAAAGTAGGCTGTTGCCTTTGTGATATCACTGTCTCTCTTTATTTTTTGGCACAGGAGAAAGTGTCTGTAAAGTCTTGCAGTGTGCATTCATTGCACTGTCAAGGGAAATGGTCAACTGTGCACTGTGTAAGGATGGCACTGCTTCAGATGGTATAAACTATTCTTGGGTTATCTTCCTGTGTGGAAACGTGGTTCTGACACACTTCACAGTGTATACTACTGTTTCTTTGTCGGCCTTTAAATAACCAAAATATCTCCCTCTCCTCACATACATCTATTCACTGCATAAAATCTAACAGTAAATAAGAACTGCACTTCACTAAACATTTGAATCAGACAAAAATTACATAATTATCCATTCCAGTTTCCAGGATCTTAATTAATTTGAAATTGTATTTTAACAGTAGTCATCTTAAAGAGTTTACAGTACACACATGGCATAGATGGTGCAATAGTGCAGCAAAGAGTCTGAGAAAATTTCAAAGCACAAATGTACTGAAATCTGTGCAAAAGAGCATCAGGTGAAAACTATTTTAAAACAAGAAGAGTCCATATGAACTGGACAGGCAACCAAGTTTGACAAGGAGGCCTTCAGCTCAAGTCACTTTGCCATTTAATAAATAAAAAAAAAAAATTAAAAAAAGATATATACACAATACACTCATAGATAAATGTAGCCACAGTTATAAAAGTGCAACAATATCTCTTTGATTGCAGAGGCAAAGCAGGGGGCAGTCAGGTCAGGCACTTTTAGACGCAAAAGTGGATCACTGATCTCACCACACGCTAGGACAGGTGACTGTGTGTGCTGAGTATCCTCAACACATTTCCATTTGCTTTAAAACTAGCTGCACACGCTGTAATGACCTCTTGGTGTACTTCCTAAAGTCTGCCCTGCATCGACCCATCTGCTCAGTGTCCTCCTCAGTCATGCTGGTTTCCACAATTGCTGCAGAAGCACTAAACTACTGTGAACCGAATAATTAAACTGAGCATGCACTGTAATAACTTATCGGTGATGTCGTGCTTATGTCTTTTATTACCAAATTTAAGAATTTGTTTGAATTACAGCTGAAGTGAGAAATTCTAGTTTTGTTTTATTTTAAAGTGAGAAGTTCAACTTAGGGGCACAGCAACTACTTGGCAATCCTAGACCCCCCAAAACCCATCCTAACGCAGACACCTTTAGCGCAGTACTCGCATACAGCACAGCCAGTAGTCATACTGTTCAAAAATAGCAAGAAAACCACATCCATTAATTACGGGTGATATATTTCTTAAGAATTCTCATGAAAACTTAGGGGGTGTTTTCCCTTTTTTTATTCCCACTGACACTTCTGTTGTAAATATCAAACAAAAGGAGAAAGGCATGCAGGGTCAGTGTAACCAAAACCTCACACTCAGACCGAGTAATATATCTTGTAACCTGGGCGTGATGTGACACCCACAGCAGCGTAGGTTGCAAATAAAGTAAAGGAAAGTTTCTTCATGGTTCAGAGGTAAGCTTAAAACTCAACATCCAAACTTCAAGGGTTTTTTCCAAGGCTGGCAGCAAATGAAGCCGACTGAGCAAAGAACAGCTGTGTGGTTATCACAATAAACATAGCAGTCTTTTCTCAGTATATTTTATTTTAGAAATTGGTTTATTGCCTGTTGCACCTAATTACTAAGCAACTGAAACAGCCTCACAAACATTAAGAGAGTGAAAATAGTATTTCCTGAAACACGCTTCACAGTCACAGTTTACAGTCTTTAACACTCTCAATATTTTTCTTTCCTTGTTTGTATGGGGATTTCTCCAAAACACGTGTTGATCATAATTATTGATAGTCTGGTTCAATAAGTAGCTTCGTCTGGAAGTGTGCAAGACGATAACCAGTAGGTGTCACTGTGGAGAGGGATTTCAGATTTTTCCAGACGATCGCTTTTTGGCACAACAAGCCAATGCTTCGAATGGTTCAGTCTTTCACAAAGCCTCACTTTGCCCATCACCAGTTTTATTAGCATCTTTCAGAAAACCCAGCAAGACAGATTTATAAGAAAATAAGTGCAGACAGGCCCTTGAAATAATACAGCACCAAAACAGGGTTATGATTCACTATGCAGCATTCCACAGTGTAAGCAGATAGGTAGATAAGTCACATAAGATGAAAACGCCCTGTCTGGTCATGGACTTCATCATGTTTGGCACAAAAACGCAAAACTGTGGCAGCACAAAAACATCTGTCCGTCTTCCCATGATACAGATATAAAGTTCACTCCCACAAACTGACCACCTCCTTCCCCTGACTCTGAACTGCCTCTTAAAATAAAAAAAAAAATAAAAAAAAGGCATTTCCTCTTTTAGGCTGTTTTTAGGAAAAGATGCTTATACTAAAAGAACTACCTAATCATTCACATATCCCACATGGCAGGGCAGTGTGCTAATACAGCATGACAGAGACAATTGTATCAAACTTCCAGAGACCGAGGAACATGACTTCATGCAGAACTGAAACATTAGGAGCTCCACCAATGACTTCATCTTTGGACAGAGGTTTTCTTATTAAAGGACTAATGTCCATACTTTTCACAAACAACTAAAACTAATAAAAAATATTTTTAAAAAACGGTATGGTTCCTGAAAAGTGTTACTTAAAAGCAGTAAGTGATGAGTTCCTTGAACTCCTGCATTAAAATCAACTTTCACTAATTTCTATCAGGAATTGCACCAGGTTACCACGCAACCATGAGTTATCACTGACTGAAAATAAAACCAAGATGTCCTCTGTAATGGATTACCCATATCAAGCACATTTCAATTATTTTAATTAATGATTCCATGACTACAGTAACCACCAGAGTTATTCCACTTTTTATTTCTATTTTGTTTTGACTTTTTGTTTTCAGTTTGATTTAATTTCAGTTAGATTACAAAGTGGGTTTGATTATTAAAACATCTGTGGCAGACAGTAGTTCATTTTGTGTGTTTCTTCAGATGGCATGTCACTATTTGAGACCTTTTAGCCTCCTTCCCTTTATCAGACAAACTCTGATTAAGTGATTTTTTTTATTATTTTTTTTTATTCAACAGGTCTGGTAGTAATCAGGCATGGTGTGTAGGGCTGGGCCATATCATATCATTCACGATAATACCAGTAAAAAAAATTATTGGGAAAATAAATTATATCATGATATATTAATTTCATGGCACTGTTGCCGTGTTTTGTGTACATACAGCCTTCGTACTGCGTCCCTTCCTACACTTTGGCGTCGCCCACATCCCCAAAAGTACCTGGCTGTTGGGTTGTACCGTAAGACCAGTAGTACCGGAAGTGAGTCTTTTTCATGTGTTCGCGATGCAGCCGACGGATACGTAGAGGCCGCATTGAGCAGGTGGGCCCGTTGCTGTGATACGTCAGTGCATAAGTCTATGGATTTACTGAGCTAGCTATAACCCTGCTGACTGAAGGACGGAGTTTTATTCATTCAGTCTGTTTACATGTTTTGGTATTTGAGTACTAGATGTACAGGAGTACACACCAGAGGAAGCACTTTGGTGAAGTCTGCTTCACCAGACTGGCTTTTTAAAGAATAAGGCAGCCTTTTGCTGTTTTTCTGTTTACATTTTAATAGCAGAGCTATGAGTGTTTTGTTATGGAGGAAAAAAGCATTAATTTATTTGAGGAGCATTATTATTTAAATATGCCAATAGTTTATTTTTGAGCAATTTCTCATGTAAATCTACAGCTGAATGTTTAAAAAAAAAAAAGTGCCCATGTGACATTTGGGACATGTAGCTTTGACTTCGAAGTGCCTTTTTGTTTATAACTTTTGGGAAGAAAAAATATATAGTATATATCGTTATCACCATTACGCTTGAAAATATCGTGATATTATTTTTGGTCCATATCGCTCAGCCCTAATGGTGTGGCTCAAGAAATTAAACTCAGCTTTCCAAAAATGTGGTTAATCACAGTAAATTCATGACTTAACAAGGGGGGCAATTACTTTTTCATATAGGCCCAGGTAGGTTTGGATAGTTTTTTTTTAATAAATGAAGTTACCATTTAAAATCTGCATTTTGTGTTCGCTTGGGTTATCATTATCTAATATTAAAACTTATTTGATGATCTGAAACATTTAAGTGTAAGAAAACAGGAAGACGATAAATATTTTTTCACAGCAAAATTTTTTGGTTGCCAACAAAGATGTTTTGGCCTTTCTCAAGCAGAAAAGGCACTTTTGTTTAAGAAATGGTCAGAAATATCAGGATAATGCAGACTTCTGTAAATCAAGGTAATACAGAATAACTGCTTTTATTATATGAAAACCAATGTCCACTGACCCACCACCACCACCAGTTCAGTTATAACTGATCAGGTGTGCCTGCAGCTGGTGAAATTTAACTCAGCTTTGCAAAAATGTGGTCAATTTTCTGTTGCATGAAAAAATTAAATACATAAATAAAACTACGAGCTTTACCACACAGCTCAACAGTAAATGAGCTCAAGTTCTGATGCATTTTTTTTCTAAAGCTGCACCTAAATAGGTATCCTGGACTAGGGCTGGGCGATATGGACCAAAAGTAATATCTCGATATTGTTTAGCTGAATGGTGATATACGACATATATCTCAATATTTTTTCTTCCCAAAAGGCATAAACAAGTCAAAGTCAAAGCTGCATGTCCCAAACATCACACAGGCATTTTTATTAACGTTCAGCTGTAGATGTACAGCAGTTGGTTTCAAAGAAATTATTCAAAAATAAACTATTTAAATAAAATAAATGAATGTTTTTTCCTATATAAAAAAAAAAAGACTCACAGCTGTGCTATTAAGAAAAGATACAGAGCAAAATAGCAGAAGGCCGACTTATTCTTTAAGAAGCGAGTCTGGTGAAGTCTACTTCACTGGAAAGTGCTTCCTCCTGTGTGTACTCCTGTACATCTAGTACTCTGTGCAAATAAACATGTAAACAGACTGAATGAACAAAGGTCCATCCTTCAGTCAGCAGGGCTCTAGACAGGAAATCCACAGACATATGACCTGACGCATCACAGCCACCCGCTCAATGCGGCGTCTGCAAGCACACAAAAAAGACCCACTTCCACTATTAAGGTCACGTGACTTACGGTACAAACCACCTTCTGCTATCTAGTTGAGGTATGGCCAGGGACTCTTGGGGGTCCAGGCGATCCCAAAGCGTACGAACGGACGCAGTAGAAGGCTGTATGTACGCAAAACAGGGCGACAGCGGAGGATTTCAGGTTTCCAAAACTCTCCGAAAATCGCTGACGTCACCGGAAAAGTCGCTACATTTGTAGCCAGTCGTTTTTTGGAAAACAAAAAAAAAAAGTCACCAGCGGGGTCTGAAAAGCCGCTAAATCTAGCGACAAAGTTGCTAAGTTGGCAACACTGCCATGCTTCATGATTTAGGGGTGAAGGTGAGGGAGAGAGGTGGGGCAGTGTGAAGTTTTGCAAAGACAAACAAGTATGATTGTAACGCGACTATATCGATATGTCTCATCTTATATCCCGTATGAAAATGTATTGATATTTCTTAAAAACTCGATATATCGCCCAGCCCTATCCTAGACTCACATTACAACTACATACTGAGCAAAGTGGGCACAAAACAGGGTAGCACTAGGCCAAGTGACACCAAGTAATGGGCACCTATGGATTTCATGAGATTTATAAAAGACGTTAATTTTCAGGAGGATAGTATAACACCGGGGACTTCTTTCTTCCACTTACTGTTAAATTGCAACAAATGCAAAATCCATGCTAACCGCACAGGTTAGCTGCTAGTGCACTATAGTCTAATTCAGTGCGCCACTTTCCATTGTGCACCTTCCTCTGACAAACCAAAAAATGGATATACAACCTACCACAATGGAAAACAGTCAGCATCCACAGTGACTGAGCAAAAAAAAAAAAAACAAACACTAATGAAGCTCCTGAAATTGGTCACTTTTGTATTTCTTATTTCTTTCAAACAATGTAGAGCTACAGGAATAAAGCATCGCTGTATATATTTTACTGAATCCTCCTTGGGAGGAATCACTGTTCACCAATAGTCTGCTGACGAAAAACGGTCATAAAAACTGTTGATTTATTCTATAATGGCTTCTTAATTTTTCACACCACCTCACTGCTGTGTGATTGCATGCTTATGAGCACTAACAATCCCAACCAATCCTGATGGAATATGTTAACTCACCTAAACCAAAACCCACCATTACTAGAGAGGTTCTGGAAACAGGTCTATATTGCAGAACTATTTGTACAAACATTTTAGCAGAAATGGCCCAAAGGCAATGACATGGCCCTTTAAGTAGCCGAAAGTGTGCGAAAGAGTAAACCTGAGCACGGTGATGTGACTCAGAGTTAGATTAACATCAATTATTATATTTTCATTGTTTTCAGGAGCACTGCATACGGGCACACGGACACGAGCCACATACTTGTGATATAGCAAAGTGTCGAAAGGCTTTTCCAACTCACCGCATCTTTCTCTTCTCCCCACTGTCCTGCTGCTCCATACTGCAGAGCTTCCTTTTGTTTTTATTCTCTGTCTTCTTCATACTGACTGTAAAAACACTGTTCTTGCGCGCTGGATTGCACCAGTTAACAGCCCGCTTTCCTGTGCCAGTATCCTCTCAGTAACTTCACTTAGCTGGCTAGCTCAACGTGTCCGTTCGGCTGATGTGGACTTCAGAGACACTTGAGCGCCAAACTGAAGTTCATGGCTTGTTGTTGCAGTTTGTTGACTTGTGAGTCCACTCATGAGTTTGCTTCGGCAAGCCATTCCCGGCTCAGAGCCTAGCTACATTTCTTGTGCTGACTCCACATCTGGAAAATCCTTTGTGACAAGCTGTCAATCAACCTTCCTGCACCAGCAGCCACCTTGAAAACAGTAAAACGGGCAGTATGTGCTTTTCACAAGGATCGCTTTATATTTGCTAAATAAAATGTATTCATACTGCGCTGTTTTTGTGCCGCCTCTGGCAACAGTTCATTCAACCCGATTTGAGCTAGCGTCTTGCCGCTGAGACACTAGCTGAGCGGCTAGTCTGGCTGCCTGAAAACGTTTACCTGCCCAGAAACACCGTGTCACCCATAGCAGGTCTGCTTTCACTTTTAAAGGACGCTTCCAGATGATTCCCCGAGAGTTCCGTGCCTTTTGTCCTTCTCCGGTGAATTCTTAGACCGCACACGTCCTGTTTCGGCGATCTTCCATCCTCACATAAAGGCTGATCTCTTAGTGTGTACACTGGGTTAAGCTCGCTGTTGAACTGATAGGATACGACACGGATCAGCTTGTTTCCTGACTCTGACACAGTCACTGCGGTGGCAAGTTAGCAGGAGCACCACATCCTGTCCAGTTAATACCAAAATAAAGGTGTAATTTCTTCAGTTTTAAAAAATATAGGGAGGGACTGGAAGTCATATATAACTTCGTGGCGAAAGAAGAATAAGATATATGAAAATGATAGTGAAGAAAGAAGGAATTGCTGTACTGCCATTTCAAGAAAAGGAAATGTATTTTTGTTTATCCTGCAAATACTCTAATGACCTGAAAATATTATATCGATATCACGTGTTATGTAGTTTTTCGCTATATATACGCAGTTATTTTACTGTATATTTTATTTTGAAATCATGCTAATCCCCTTACTCCCATTGGTTAAAGCTCACCTACAGCTTCAGCTTGTTAGATGATTTTTTTGATAAAAGAAATTAATAAAAAAAAATTCATAGAGACACGACACATAAAAGAAATTGATGAAAAAAAATAAAAATAAAAAAACAACAACTCGTATTTTATATATATATATATATATATATATATATATATATATATATATATATATATATATATATATATATATATATATATATATATATATATATATATATATATATATACATAAGGTCGACCTGCTTTTGTATGCTTGTAGAGCGTGTAGGAGTTGTGAGACACAATTACACAAGGTTTGTTGGTGTCTGCTGCCACCTATTGATGCACAATTAAACTGCGGCGGACGTGTTCGGATTGTGTGTGTAAATAATTGTTTAACGTAACATCCTGCAGTTTTTGTGACGGTGAAATAATACAGGTAGCCTTATAATGTGATAGACATTTTAACAAGGCTGGGCTAGGCTGCCGCCCCCTCTCACAAGCCTACAAAGGCCTGGTGGAGAGCATCCTCACCACTGGCATCTCAGTGTGGTATGGCAATATCACTCGGGGAGAGAAGAAGACTCTCCAGAGAGTCGTAAAAGCTGCTGAAAAATTATCAGGACCAAACTTCCATCAATGGACACAATTTACACAAAGAACGATGCAAAAAGAGGGCACAGCACATCATCAGAGACCCACACCACCCTGCCCACTTTCTCCTCAGGCCCAAACGCAGGGCATACAGCCTGAGGAAAAGTAGAGCAGACAGCATCATCACACACAGGACTGGATTCTGTAAAAGCTTCTTTCCTGCTACAGTCAGACTGATGGCATCCCAGAACTCACAGCAAAGGACTGTTCACAAGCAAAGTCCACTGTGCAATATTTCTCACACAACTAAAACCTAGTGTGAAACATTTTATTTCTTGAAATAACCCTCATGGGTGCAACATCTGTTTGATCTACATGTGCAATATAAACTTCATTATCTGTGCAATGTCCACTGTGTTTGGGATAATAAGTGTGTCTTCTATCTATACTTCTTACGTCTTGCACTGCTATTTCCTACACACACACACACACACACACACACACACACACACACACATATATATATATATATATATATATATATATATATATATATATATATATATATATATATATATATTAGTTTTTTTAACTGTTACTTGAGAGCTCTGCACACAAATTTCTATGTACACAAACCTTGTGTGTGAGTACAAATAGCAAATAAAGTCTCTTGAATCTTAAACATTTCTTATATACATTCAGATATTTTGATATTACACTATCTTTTATTTACCATTTATACCATACTATAATAATATGCTTGTATAATTAGTATGTATATTCGGCCTATATGTTGTATAATGAAGTCCTATTTTTTATCCTAAGGGGTTATTTTCTTGTCAATTTGAGTTCCTACATGGCAGTCTAAATGAATTGTAGCACATGAATGATTTTCTTGTATCTCCAAAATAGCCTTATTCTATATTTTATTGATATATTTCATTAGGTACGCCTTTTCAGCATTTCATTAATGCAAATATCTAATCAGCCAATCACATGTCAGCAGTTCAATGCATTTAGGCATGATCTGAAGTTCAGATCAAACAGTTCTCATGGACAATAGAAGAGCGGGAAAACATTGACTGGGCTGATGATTCTCGATTTCTGCTGCAGCATTCACATGGTAGGGTCAGAATTTGGCATAAACAAAATTAAAGTATGGGTCCAACCTGTCATATCAATGGTTCAGTTGATAATCGGAGCTTGTTTCTTTCTGGACCAAGGTCCTGATTACTTTGGCTATCACTGAGAATATGTTTGCATATTGTACCAGCTATTTGATAGGGGAATTTCTTGAAAGTTGTTTTGTATGGGAGGAAATAAAATTAGACTTATGAAATTCTAAAAATAACTGATAAGTACCTAAAAATCACCACATGTTGTACTGTTTAATATTTTTTCTTTTGGTGGCACTGCATTAATTGTGATAGAACTACTACAAAAACACAGACTTAACCAATAATAATGGAAAAGAAATTACTTTCCCAAACACATTTTCTTCTAGCTACATCTTAATCACATGCACCTAACAAATATTGCCAACCACTAGCACTCCTAAGGAGGCATGTGCAGCACTACTTAAAAATATTTCTGTTTCAGCTTCTGAGTGCACGAGAGGCTGTGGCGGGGCAAGTGCTCAATGAGAACTGTAGATATTTTAAAGACATCCTGATACCTGATGAGCGATGAGGCGACAGCAAACCTGGAGAGTCAGCCAGCCTGAGTGGAGGTCGGCCAAACTAAATGAAATGTTACACATTTGCCAGGAGAAACTAGCTCAAACTAGCTCACGGTATGGCCCAGCAGGGTGGCCAATGATGTGGCCACCATGAGGTAGCCTCCCAGAGGGCTTAAGGTCCTTTATGAGAAGGAGTAAAAGCTAATAAAGCCCTAAATTACTATAGCTACTACACAGCAGCAATGATTAGCCTGTCACTCAATTTCAACCTCATTATGGGCCAAAATGTATCTGTCAGAGATCCAGTGTGCATTCTTCATATTCAGATATTAGCCATATTTGTGATGAATATCACTACCTCAGATGGTATCGTATTTTAGGGCTTGTATTCCAGTGTTAGTGCCAACTGAGAACCATTTAAATGTCACAGTCTGAGTATTGTTGCTGACCATAACTACATGTCGTGGTGAGCATGTTTTCAGCACCTCGCTGAATTTATGCCATGAGGAATTATTCTGAAGGCAAAAGGGAGTCCAACCTGGTGTAACTAATGAAATGGACAGTGAGTTTAATCATACTCTTTAGTACAAAATGATTCAGTAAACTATGTTTGCTCTCTAGCTGTGCTGTTGTATT
>JAMQGT020012442.1:0-15542 GCA_024447675.2 Pterophyllum scalare | reverse complement strand
TTTGGAAATGGCTTTATAACCCTTTCCAGACCGATATATCTCAATTACTTTCTTTCTCAATTGTTCCTGAATTTCTTTGGATCTCGGCATGATGTGTAGCTTTTAAGGATCTTCTGGTGGACCTTACTGTGTCAGGCAGCTCCTATTTAAGTGATGTCTTGATTGAGAACAGGTGTGGCAATAATCAGGCCTGGGTGTGGCTAGAGAAATTGAACTCAGGTGTGAAAAACCACAGTTATAGTATGTTTTAACAAGGGGGGCAATCACTTTTTCACACAGGGCCATGATGGTTTGGATTTTTTTTCACCTTTAATAATAAACACCTTCATTTACAAATTGCATTTTGTGTTTACTTGTGTTGTCCTTGACTATTGTTTAAATTGGTTTGATGTTCCGAAACACTTAAGTGTGACAAACATGCAAAAAAACAGGAAATGAGGAAGGGGGCAAACACTTTTTCACACCACTGTAAAGGGGCACCAGGTGTGCTACAACATCAAGATGGTTCCTGACCATGTGTACTAATCACATTAGCATGTGATGCTAAATCAACGTCAATGTTTTCTTGGGTGCTGGCTGCGGCAGGACGTACAGACCTTGGGTCATCTTCAAGGCTCTCCTGACCCCCCTTGTATTCGTCACATACATATCTCATTGATATCAGTTATTGTATTTTATGTATATAGTGTTTTTTCTCACATAAGAAAAAAGCTGACTATAAAATCATAAATTTGTGAGAAAAAAAATGTGAAGTTTGCTGAGATTAAAGTCACAAAGTCAATAGAAAAAAAAACTCTAAGAAGTGTTTCTTATTGAGGAGCTGCAGGTTTCGATCAGCGTCATCACAAAATTAATTGCTCTGAAGTTCGAGAGTAAAGTTGGTGACGAATCAGAGAAATCCAGCTTTCGGGCTGTCAGCCTCCCTCTGAGGTTTCCTTTTAATTAAAACTCATCACTTTCTCCCCTTTAATTAACCCTCAGCCCGGCCAATCAGGTGCTATCTCGTTAAGGTGGACCCCGTCAGCGGTGAGCGGTCACCTCTTTAATCCGCCTCTCTCTGTGGGACAGGAAGTGCCCGAGAGCTAATTAGCACTGAGGCCGGCGGCGTCTCCCCACAGAGAGTCACAAAGCTCGACCTCCATCTCCAAACTTTACTGAGAACACAAAGAGTTTTATTCTGAAAGAAAAAAAACAGAGAGGATTGTGGGATGACAGGAAGGCAGGTGTCTGCCCTCCTGCAGGTTGGCCTGATGAAGAGTAAAATTTCAGAACAGAACAGAACAAAACTTCAACTTTCAGCAGATTTTAGGAGCTCTGGTTAAAACATGAACTCAGATCCCACAAAGGGAGTGGAAGTCCAAGTAATCCAGGACTTAGACGTAGCCCTGCATTGATTCAAAATCAAACAAAAGGTCCAAACTTTTCATTTCCTGGAAGATTAGAACTGCTTTAACGTGTTTAATGCCGTCATGTTTTCACCGCCCTTTCTCTGGCCTTCGTCAGTTATTCAGATCAGGAAAGAAATTCAGCTGCAACTGAATCCAAAAAAAATTTAAACATAAGACTTTTCAGCTGCATGGTTGAACGACCTCGAATGTTTCAGAAAAAGGGGGAAACTGAAGGACACACATTTGTCACTGAGACAGACGAGGATGATTAGATTAACATAAAAAGGTCCAAACCTCATGTGGTAAAATTGGTCTGGAGGAGTTTGCGCTTCATCGCTGCCCTCTCAGCACGAAACACCCGGCAGCACTCACCTCCACATCCATCGCTTCTTACAGCATCCTTCACAGCTCAGCCGCTCCCTTCCTCCTCTTCGCTCCCTCGTCTCTTCTTCTGACAGCTTCCACGCTTCCTCCTTCTTCCACCTTCAGTTCAGTAGCTCCCAAACTTGGCCAGACACGCTGCTTCATTATTGCAGACACCAAAATCAGGATTTTAGGTTATTTAACACAATTATTTGTAGTATTCATAACAAACATCATGCACTTACTTAAAAAATAGATTTTTCCAGGGGATTTCCTTAAATTCAGCTGGCAAATAAATAAAGGCGGGGGGCAGTAGGGGATACAGGTCTGTGCTTCACAAAGCCTGGATGTAACTGGCACTTAGAGCGCCTTTCTACTCAATGACCACGTGACGCACTTTATACTGCAAGTCTCGTTCACCCAGTTAGACACACACATTCATACACAGCTTTTATCTGCACCCACGCACTTTTATCACACACACACTCAACCCCCCCAATGGATGAACCGGGGAAACTCGGGGTTCAGTATCTCGGCCAAGGATGCTCCGACACACGGACGGGAGGAGCTGGGGATCGAGCCACCGTCCGTGTGATTGAAGGCGGGTGGAAGACCCGCTCTACCATCTGAGCCACAGCAGCCCAGCGCATGCAGCAGTGGGAGACGAGACACCCAACACGAATCGGTGCACGAATTCACCATCATTCTGCCTGTGGCGATCATGCACCAATGGAAGTACAAAAGGTGAGAGACTCCTGGAGACCAGATAATCCTCCTACATCATTTTACAACCTTTACATCTCCAAGATACATCTTGTCGACCAAAGGCTCTCTTTCCATCATCGTAGTTCAAACTGGAATAAACAGTTTGGGCTTTGGGGAGGGGGCACAATGCATCACTGGAAGAATGAGTGCCACTGTGTCTGCAGATCGCACAAAAATGTTTGTAACGTGCCATTTTGAAGTGGTTTTTAAGTTTTAGTCTGTTAATATTAAAAGGGTTTAGTCTGGTCTGATGGCTCGAACAAACAGCTGAAGCCAAAGAGAAACGCTCCTTCGGTTTTCCTCTGAGCTGCTTTATCAAATGCCACCACCGGGCGCTGTAAACAAACGGGGTGCGCTTGATAAGAAAGAAATCACTTTCATATTCACTGGCAACCAAAGTCATAATTAAAACTAAAATCTGATAAATTGTCCGGCCCTAATTGGCACCACCAGTCCTTCTTCAAGCTCGACTACATGAAGCAGGATTCTGCGTTGACCTCGCCGTCAGAAAAAGAAGCAAACTGTGAAGAAAACTGTTGGACGAACTGAGCAGAGAAAAGCAGGCACACGTGATCGTCTTGGGACAGCATTTTTATCACATTTTTATCATAGTTACAATAATTAGCGTCAAGTGCATGAAAGCCTCATAAATAGATCAGTTGATTTTTCATATAGTTAGAAGTCATATCGCAGCGTATATGTACATATTTAAACATTACAAACAAAAACAAACACGAGTCCCTGTCCAGCACGTAGACCAATCCCACTCGATAGGTTTAGTGCCATCTTTGAAGCAGAGAGGGAAAAAAATGATGTTTTTGGTGCAGTTTAAGTGATACGTCATCATTTCGGGGATCGTTTCAGTTGTTCAAAGTTTGGTTTAAACGCCCTTGAGCTTGAGACTTAAAAGGTCTTAAAGCTGCACCAGAAACAGCTCAGAGTTTTCATCCCACGTGTTGAATTTTTTTAAGTCCTAACACCAGATGGTGCTGGATATGTGCTGCAGTGTACAAAAAAAAAAGAGAGAAAAAAAAAGAGAAGAAATACAGCAGCGATATACAGGCAGTGACAACATAAAACACAAGCATAATGTCCAGGATATAATAACAGCCCAGTTAGATGGAGCTAGCCTGGTGCAGACTGTAGTCCAAGGCGTAGTCAAGGCCAATGATCCAGAGTCCAGAAGAGAAAACAAAGGCAAAACAAACAGGAAGTGTTTGTCTGTCATTTCCTGTGACAGTTTGTCAGATTTTCACCAAACAGAAATAGATACAGTCACCATCATTAAATACTATTTTTAGAGCAGGAAATAGACCTGCCCCAGGCCAACAAAAAAAAAAAAAAAAACAACAAAAGTTTATGAAGTCAAAATGCAGAAAAGCAACAAACTTTTCCTTCTGTGTGCACCATTTGGTGTCCCGATCAGGATGGAAGTATACACAAACTGATAACAGTGCAAGAAATGTTAGAGTTCATTTTATCCAAGATATAGACACAGCCCGCAGCAGACAGTCACTTGGCTTTTGTTGTGCCATTTTGCATCCCAGGTTGCGTGAAGCTGCACAGAAATGTTTCTTCTTTGGGTGCTACAGATTTTTCCCATCAGCGGATGATTTTTAAACAAATTTTACGTTCACATATCCACGACAGTCTCAGTGACTAAAAGAAAACAAGCCGTCAGCAAATTTGATATTTTAACATTTTTAGTGTTTTACTTTAGATTAAAAGCCATCAAACAGCCACAACGCTGGGTTGGAGAACTGAAACTGTGTCTTAAAATCCAGCTAATAGCCTACACCTGGCGCCATTTGCCATCCCTGATGAATTTTAATGAGACTCTTTTGGTGAAACACACAGGAGACCATTTTTGTATCCCAAAGTGCATGAAAGCAATAAATAAAAGCTGAGATGCAAAACAGCCGCACAGATGACCTGTGACGCTTGAAACTGTGAACTCCTGGACGTAGCCACAGCCCAACACAGACAGATAAAGCCATTCTGATCAGCAGCTGTTTGTTAGATGTCATACCTGTTAAATCAAACAGGTTTTCCCTATGACTTTAATTCAGTGTCGTCAGTTTAGCTGCAACCTCGTCCAAAGCTGCAGAACTTCAGTTTGACCAAAGAAAACAAGATTAAAGCTGCAGCGACTGCTGAATTTTCTGTCAAACATTTCCTGGTTGAAACTGCTTAAAGGGGCCAAATGTAAGTTATTTTATTTTGAAAGTGCAGTTGTGACTAGCCTCGGCGTGGTTTCCTGTCCTGGTGTCTGTGGTCTTTGAGGTCCTTCAGCGTCCCCTTCAGAGTCTCTGACGGGCTGTAGTCCACGTTCTGCTCTGGAGGTCCACTGCTGGCGAGACGGTCGTAGACACTATGACATCACCCGCTGACATAAAAGCCAGAAGACACAAGATGGGTGGCGACTAACTGGGGGGGGGGGGGGGCTTGTTTTGCTCAGGTGTTGTGATGAGAGTTTGTCACCTGATCAAAACACTGAATTTGAGTCTCTGTGAAGATCAAGAGCTCAGCTGAGAGGAAAAACAGAATCATCTGTCAAACTGCAAGAAAAGAAAAAAGAATCCTGAACTAAAAATAAAGTCGGTAACAAACAGCAATTCTGATAATCCAGGTCATAGACAGAGCCCACATACTCAGTAATGTGTGGTTCTTTAGCAGACAGGACACAGCCAGATCACAACAGAGTTACTGCATACAGGAACCAACGTCAGTCAGATAAGATAAGTGCCCTTCAGGACATAGCCAGGCCCTGACAGACAGACATCAGAGTGTTAAGACGCACAGCAGAAACCAGTGACAGCAAAGATAAGCATAAGTCTGTTACAATGTGAGTTTTCCAGGTCATAGCCAGGACTCCAAGGAATGTGAGTGGCGCAGTCTAATTACAGTACATTCAACAGAGACGTACATGAGTTGAGGTCAGCTTTACATATCCTGTGTTTCCGCTCAGCTTCTTCTTCTCTGCCTTTAAAACTTAATGCTTCCTCCACACTGACAAGCATGAAATGGACTTATTTCAGCAATTAGTCACAGCCTAGGGGGCAGGCTGAAATGATGAAATGACCACTCCAGGCAGTAGTGAGAGCCCACAGCAGGTCTTGGCGCAGAGAGAGGAGGAAAGGGGGAAAAAAAAAAAACAACCTGGTTCCAGGTGTTAGCCTGAGCCCAATAGACACCTTCCAGTTGACGTGAATTACAGCAGTGAGATGGAAGGAACTGGATGGATTGAATCCAGATGATAGTCTCATCCTGAACCAGCAGCACCGCTACCGGGACTGCTCTCTTTACTGAGACGGACTAATTCCTGGGACAAAAGCTCCAGGTCCTACAGAGAGAGAGAGAGAGAGAGAGAGAAAAGTTTCTATAGCAGAGAACATCTTTATCTGAACATGAAGACCAGGAGATCAGACCAAATGTGGACGTTTATCATTGAACTCATCTGCAGCTTAAAAAAAGAAGAAAAAACAGCAGCAGAACCCAGACTATAGTCTGTATCACAGGTGAATCATTTTAAACTTATAAGCTACAAATTTGTGAAATTAGAAGTTTAAATGTATTTTGATTGCAGCCAAGCGCATCGTGTACATGAGAGGACCTTTAAAACTCACACCTGTCACTAACAGATGGCAGAAAAGTATTTAATGCGACGCATTAATGGAAAAAGTGTCGTCTTCAGTTATAATCTGTGCTCGAAAGCGCTGAGGGTCTTTGGGTCTGACTCTGTTTCAGCACTGATGAAGTGTTAAAGGTGATGTGAGTGTAAAGCTGAGATGTGAAGCCACCATACGTTCAAGATCACCCCGAAAACCAACCATCACCTCCCAGCCTGAGGCGACGGTTGGTACCCAGGGAACGGTGGCGCGGCGGCATTCACTTCAATACATTACCCAGAAACCCACAAGGCCGCAGGTCTGCGTGTGCGTGAAGGTTGACTGAATGAAGCTGCGCAGATTAGTTTAAGTGTTTCATGTTCAGCCGTTTATTAAGTATTTATTGACGTTTATCTCAGCTCTCTTTCAGCTGTATTAATGACTCCCATTAATATGATCATGATGTGACAGTTTCCTGGACCGAGATAAAAGCTACAAATGGATTAACAGATTAAAAATTAATAATAGGACCTGCAGAAACACCAGTTTGATCTCCACCTGTTTGAAGAGACATTTTGAAGTCACCTGTTAAAACTAAAGCTTCCAGCTGGGTCCTTCCTGCTTTTCTTAGTCTTAGCAGTGAACTCGTTATCACCGTTTAAAGGTGCTTTACAGTTAAATCGATTCTACTGCAAACACAGCCACTGGCTGCAGTCCTGTTTGTTTCTTCTTTTAATCCATCAGGCACTGCTGGCCTCCCTAAATGTGGCTCTTTCTTCCTTTTGTAAAAAAAAACAAACAAACACTTTATTATTAAGGTCAAACTGAGCATTAATTGCTCGTGTACGGTGCTCGTGTGTCGCTACCTTCTGCAGGTGCATGTTCTTGGTGAGCTGCTCCTCCAACATGTTCTGCAGCTTCTTGTTCATCTCTCTCAGATTCTCATCTCCTGGTTTCACCAGCTCTCTTAGCACTGAACCCAGACCTCCTCGTTCTCCCTGAGAGCCTCCGTGACCTCCGACCGTGCCGCCCGACACGTCTGAGGAGACGAAGATACAAACCAAAACCGTGAGATTGGACATGTGGTCAAACAGTCCACAGAAAACAGTGGAAACAGTCAGAAGTCTGAAAGCTGCAAAAATCAACCAAACACTGAGGCAGAGAGGTTAAAGTTAGCAGTGCTGCCTCGCAGCAACAAGGTCCTAGGTTCAATTCCACCTTGGCGGGGGTCTGAGTGGTTGTCTGTCTCTCTGTGTTGGCCCTGCGACAGGCTGGCGACCTGCACAGGGTGTCCCCGCCTCTCGCCCTGTGGCAGCTGGGATAGGCTCCAGCTAGTCTAACGGGGGTTAGACTAGCTGGTTGGTTAGTTAAAGGTGTGGCTAACACCAGCAGGCTTCTTTCCTTGTACTTTAACATCCACGTGCCTGTGCCCACTGTGCTTGTGCACCGCTTGAGCAGTTACACGTGCGTTTATTCTAACATAGCCGCCGTACAGCCGTTTGTTTTCAACATCAAAGTTCTGCTAAACTGAGGTCAAACTTTCCGCGTTGCTAGTTTACAGCATTATGGATATTAGTTATCAGGGCTGGGGTGCAGCACAGGCTTCAGGTAGTTGAACCCGAGTTCAGCAGCGATCACATTAATGAGGTTTTAGTAGCTGAGTTCAATCATTTAGTCGGCTAATCCCTCCCATCTGTAGCTGCAGAGGCTTCAATCGGCAGCAGCTCATCTATTAGGTTTGTTTCTTATATCATCAAATATCGCCTCACAATGCTTACCTGGGTGAAATGTCAGGGAAAAATAAACATCTTCCAAGCTGTTTCACACCGATTCCAATGGGCACAATTGTCAGTGAGTCATTTTCTTGACTGGAGCTGCTGAGAAGCCCTCAAGCAAGGCACCACCCACTCAACTGCTCCTCATATCGGCCTGGAAACCCTGCAGCTGGTTATAACTGCAGCGCGCTCAGTCAGCTTTTCGAGTTTTAAACAAATGTAAATGAACACTGAATGTAAAGTATGTAACTGTGTGTGCGACTCACACTCACACACACACACACAGACACACACACACAGAGTCCAGCCTTTAGAGAAGCAGCTCAGCTCTCAGTTTTACTGCCCATTAGATTTACCATCATTACTGCGTTAATGGGAGTGGAATGGAGAGACAGAGGAGGGTTAAAGCAGTCAAACATGAAATTGAAAACAGCAGGAGAGAAAGGACAGCGTCAGAGAGGTGGAGGAGCTGGGGAGGGATGGAGGAAAGGTAACTATTTATACAGCACATTTCCCACAGCGTCGTTCAAAGAGTTTTACACTGAGGGGAGCGAGAGGATTAACATGAGAAGCTGCTTTTTGTTTACTTTGGTTTAAAATCCAAAACTGCCTCCATCAAACCACAACGGCCACAAAAATGAACCGCATGGGAAATAAAAATCTGCACCCACCTTTCTGATTTATGTTAAAAGAGCCACATATACACCAAAAATGATCCCCAATTTAAATTTGGCCAGGCTCCCTTTGAAGTGGGCCTGTGCGCCGCTCCCAGGGCTGCAGCTCTGTTTAGACCTCAGTTTAAGTCTCATTATGTTTTCCTGCATGTGCACCTCTGCGCTGAGCGCTGGCGCTCCCCCAGCGCGCCAAAGCGAAGATCCTTCATTCTCGGGAAGTGGACGGAGACGTGTCGAGGTTAATCTGGGAAGAGGTCGAGGTGGTGACCGAAGGGTGTGTTTGTGTGCCCGGGAACATGATCCTGAATGTGACCTCAGCCAAATTTAAATCAGGTGAGGTTTTTTTGATTTTTATTCTTCTGTTCTTTGATCACAGCTGATATCATGTAACGCAACTTTTCCGCCATTCTGACCAAAACATGAAGGAAAACCAACAGATTAGGTGACATATTGCTGTAACTTATCAGTTAATCATTTGGTTGTAGTTACATTTTTATAAACGATCTCAGGCCGCTCCTTCATGTTTTCTGGGCAGAGGGGAAACGACATCAAGGCTAAAACTTGAAACGATGTTTGGATGAAATAAAAAGTACCCCTTAACAGCTGCTGAAAGTGGAGGTGGGGACCTGCTCTTATTAACAGACTTTAAAATAGTATTTTTTTTATTTAACATCCTCTATCTGCAGGGATTATTATAATAAAGAGAGGAGGAGGAGGAGGATATTTAATTGAAAAATAAATCTGCTGATAGCTGGAGGAGTTATTAAAAACACTTCACACACAGCGTCACCTTTTGAGGACGGCTGAGCAGCTAAATATAGCAGCAGCGAAACACCAGACACAGATATATGTATTTACAGAGAGATGCGGGGAAGCGAAGACTGAAGGTCTAACGAGTCCTAGCGAGTTTCTCCATCCTGACGTCCGCCCAGCGCGAGCCTCTCTGTCACGTTTCGGTGGAAACGGCCGTACCGATCGGCGCGCGAGCGTCACATTAAAGTGTTCGGCACGTCGTTTTCTCCGGTCCTGCTCGCGCTCCCCCGTTTACTCCAAACACAAGCCGTGTAAACCTGGGCGCAGGTAAGTGAAGCGGCAGATTAAAGTGGTTGTAATGAAGTGTCACCGTCAGATAAACGACGTGCTGAGCTGGCTAACTTTCTGCTGACTGACGCACTTTGAGTACCTCAGAGTTTGCATTAGCACTTTGCACCAGCGAATCCTCTCAGTGGCACCCTGGAGCCGAGGACCGTTTTTGAAAAGTTTAAAAATAATTGTTTAGTCAACAGAGGTTTGCGCTTCAGTCTGTTGAGCAGTTTACCTTCCAAAAACAAAGAAAAGATAATCAGCTCCAGTGCCCGATGTTTATGGCTTCAGACTACTCTGAATAATCCGCGCTAGAGCTAAACTACATACGTTCACTTAGCACAGACATATCAGCATCAGCACGTCTGCCACTATTTAAGCGTTATTTTACATAAAGCAGAAAAAGACGCCTGGAGTCATGAAATCGTGCTGTCATAGTTCAGCTCCAACTTCATTGTTTACTACACTGTAGCAGCAAATGGATTATTTTCAGTTACTGTATGTAACGTGTACCTACAACATCCATTTCTGCTCCATGTTTTTGGTCTTAGACTCAACTAAGGTAGCTTTTCATGACTCACAGTTCAAAATAATCCTTCCTTATCTCATCCTCTGCCTGAAACGAGCCGTTCTGGACCCTCCCCCTCTTGGCCACCTCACAAACACGAAGGTTTGATGGGCAGGTGGGTGGGACTTCTGTGCTCACAGTCGGAGCCGTGCGCCTGAGACGACCACATCATCTGCTCTCGCTGTTTACAGCTCCAGATGTTTCCGTGCTCATGCTTTCCCCTCTGACAGGACGAAATCATCCCTCACCTCTGCGGCTGTCCATCACGTACGTCTCGATGATGGCGCTCTTCCTGCAGATGTCTTCAGCCATTGACGAACAGCTCACCTCCAGATGTTTCACCTGAAACAGATGTGTATGTATGTTTATGTGAAAATAAACTAAGGTCTTTCTTTGCAAACATTAAGCCTGGAACAACTTATTAATATTTCAGCGGTTAATAACTTTCTGCTGAATTATCCACTGGCCTCACAGTGCAACCATACAAACCGCCTAAATATTACAGCGCAGAGGACATTATTAATTCATCTAAAAATATAAACCTGTATCTAAAAACAGGCCACACTTTTTACTGTTAGCTCACAGAACAAAGGGAAGCATTAAAACCTCTAAAAGGCACCAGTGAGGCGTTAAAGCAGGACGTGGTCAAAGTTCTGCTTTGCTCGAGTTCCCAGCAGCTCAGGAACACGACACACGGTACGGGTTCCACTTTAGTCCACTCTGAGGACCCCTCACCTTCTCTTCCAGCATCCACTTCTCCTGCTGAACCTCAGCGAGCCGCTGGAACAGCTCTCCAACCTCGTCATCGGATAATTCGGCAGGGCGCTGAGACTGAGGGCTGCCTCCTCCAGACTGACACACACACACACACACACAGATGTTAGCTCATGTAAAAGCAGACAGAGAGGGCTCTGCTGCCTTGCTTCAGAGCATTTTAGAGCTCATTCAAACCTACAAGCCCATTATTATACCAGGAGATATTTTATCACATTATTGTTTCACAGTGAAGAGTCCTGAAGGATCGGATGGGACTAATTCCCAACACCAGTGGCCTGATGGCCATTAACAGATGTAATCATTTACACGGCTAAAGCAGACTACACCTCCCAAAGAGACTGCGGCTCTCCTCCTAATCACCAGGACTGAAATGAAAATATTTTTATAACCACATTTTGTTTGTTTTGTTTTAAGTTGGGTTAAATTTACTGGCCAGAAATAACAGGAAAATGCACACAGTTGTGTTACGTAAGCTAACACCGGCTCACTGTAACTGTATGTGTATTGTCACCCTCATAGAACTCCCTAGAACAAATTCTGGCTTTAAATGAACGCAGTAGAGTCTTTATCTAAGACTAGCTATAAAAGCACCTAAAACAGGTAAAATGAAACGAACCAAAGCACCACTGTTAGCATGAGTTCATGTACACAGCTAGCACCTACGTACTGTTACGACTGCAGTTAGGACTGATTTTTAACCATGACCTAACTGCTGTTCTGAAGTCCTCAATGTGCTGTGTTACAATGATCCACAAAGATGTGCCTTTAACTGAGAACGCTGTTTACGCACACGAAGCCTGTCCCCTGAAATACACTGGCAGCGTTCTGTGACGTCTCCAACAGTGGACATGGCTTCAAATCACACTGCCAGCACTTCAGAAGCAGAGCGTCTTCACAGGGTCTTTTATCTTGAAAACTGTGCCTGGCTTCCTGCCCTCCTTACCTGCTCTGTGCAGCTTGACCCGACTTTGTGAAAAACAGACTCTGCACCTAATTCAGATATCTGCTGCGGTGCACCTGGTGCAATCACAGGCATCGTTTTGAGTCGGTGCAATTCAGTGGCGCGGTATTTCAGAGGTTACGGTGTCTATCTGGAGCTTCCTTCTCATACATTTGTAGGGAAGCTGAGTTATAAAAGTCTTTTAAAAACTTTTATAGATGATGAGTGCCTGTCATGGTCCTGGGCCGGTGGCCCAGTGTTTTCTGTTTTATTTCCTGGTTTCCCTGGTCCCTGATGTTTCTGCGTCTTCCTGGTCCTGTCCCTTCCTGTTTTATTTTGATAGTCCTGTGTTCCCCATGTCTCGTGTTTGACTTTGCTTCCCCCTGTTGTTTTTCTGATTTGCTTCACCTGTGTTCCCCAGCTGTTTCCTCTTGCCCCGATTGCCCTCATGTATTCTTAAGCCTTCAGTTTTCTTCCGTTCCTCGTCGTGTCATTTCGTGGTTACCCCCAGTTGTGTTCCTCCGTTGTGGTTTCTCCCTGCCGTAGTCCCTTTGTGTTTCCTGGTCTCCCCCGGTTCTCCCCCCTAACCTGTGTACTTCCCAGGGGGGAGTTCCTGTGTGTGTTTTTGGTTCCTGTTTATTAAACCCCCGTGTTCCTGAAGCTCTGCCCTTGGGTCCTGCCTCTTCCCTCTCGCACCGCACCTCTCAACCCTGACAGAATGACACGACCACGAGTGGACCCCGGCATCTTCAGTGGAACTCGCCTGGCTCGAGGAGGACCCGCATCGGTACGGGGTCCCCGGCGACGCCGCTCACCCCCTCCGCCTGCGGTGCAGGTCATCCGCACCGGCGGGCTGTCCCTGACACCCGGGACTTCGCTCGCGGGCCCCTCCCTTCCTCGGCAGGGGGCCCAAACGCGGAGGAGGGAGAGTCCCCAGCAGCGGAGGAGGGCACCCCCACAGCTTCCGGTGGCCGTTCCACCACCTGACCAGCCCGGTGCCGGGTTTCCGCTGGACCCCTGCGAGCGGGTGTTGGACCTCTGCCACGGATGGTTCCGGCAGCCCTGCGACAAGCAGGGGGGACAGCTGGCACGCAGTATCCACGGGCTGTTGTGGGACTTCCCCGGGCTGATGGACACCATGCCCACACTGACGAGGGGCTATGTGGTGCACATTATGAGCTGGGCTGCGCTTCCGGTCCCTGCCCCAGCCCTGGCTCCCTCTCCGGCCCCAGCCCTGGCTCCCTCTCCGGCCCCGGCCCTGGCTCCCTCTCCGGCCCCGGCCCTGGCTCCCTCTCCGGCCCCGGCCCTGGCTCCCTCTCCGGCCCCGGCCCTGGCTCCCTCTCCGGCCCCGGCCCTGGCTCCCTCTCCGGCCCCGGCCCTAGCTCCCTCGCTAGCTCCGGCCCTAGCTCCCTCGCTAGCCCCGGCCCTAGCTCCCTCGCTAGCCCCGGCCCTAGCTCCCTCGCTAGCCCCGGCCCTAGCTCCCTCGCTAGCCCCGGCCCTAGCTCCCTCGCTAGCCCCGGCCCTAGCCCCCTCGCTAGCTCCGGCTACCCCTCAGCTAGCCAACCCGTCGGCTGTCCCCCAGCTTCGGCCAGCCGTAGCGTCGCCGGCTTCCTCTCCGCCAGCCGTAGCGTCGCCGGCTTCCTCTCCGCCAGCCGTAGCGTCGCCGGCTCCCTCTCCGCCAGCCGTAGCGTCGCCGGCTCCCTCTCCGCCAGCTGTAGCCGTCTCCGGCCATCCCTTCCCAGTCAGCTGTAGCCGCTCCAGCCATCCCTTCCCAGTCAGCTGTAGCCGCTCCAGCCATCCCTTCCCAGTCAGCTGTAGCCGCTCCAGCCATCCCTTCCCAGTCAGCTGTAGCCGCTCCAGCCATCCCTTCCCAGTCAGCTGTAGCCGCTCCAGCCATCCCTTCCCAGTCAGCTGTAGCCGCTCCAGCCATCCCTTCCCAGTCAGCTGTAGCCGCTCCAGCCATCCCTTCCCAGTCAGCTGTAGCCGCTCCAGCCATCCCTTCCCAGTCAGCTGTAGCCGCTCCAGCCATCCCTTCCCAGTCAGCTGTAGCCGCTCCAGCCATCCCTTCCCAGTCAGCTGTAGCCGCTCCAGCCATCCCTTCCCAGTCAGCTGTAGCCGCTCCAGCCATCCCTTCCCAGTCAGCTGTAGCCGCTCCAGCCATCCCTTCGGTCCCTTCACTCCCTGCAGCTTCAGTCCCCTCAGCAGTCCCTTCAGTAGTCCCTTCAGTCCCCTCAGCAGTCCCTTCAGTCCCCTCAGCAGTCCCTTCAGTCCCCTCAGCAGTCCCTTCAGTCCCCTCAGCAGTCCCCTTCAGTCCCCTCAGCTCCCTCGGCTCCTTCGGTCCCCTCACTCCCTTCGGTCCCCTCACTCCCCTCACTCCCTTCGACTCCTTCACTCCCTTCGGCCCCCTCGGTCTCCTCGGTCCCTTCGCTCCCCTCTGTCCCTCGGTCCCCTCGGTCCCTTCGCTCCCCTCGGTCCCTTCGCTCCCCTCAGTCCCCTCACTCCCTTCACTCCCCTTACTCCCTTCGGCTCCTTCGGTCCCCTCAGCTCCTTCGGCTCCTTCGGTCCCCTCGGCTCCCTCGGTCCCCTCGGCTCCCCTCGGTCCCCTCGGCTCCCTCGGTCCCCTCAGTCCCCTCACTCCCTTCAGTCCCCTCACTCCCTTCAGTCCCCTCACTCCCTTCAGTCCCTTCAGTCCCCTCACTCCCTTCAGTCCCCTCAGTCCCCTCAGTCCCTTCAGTCCCCTCGGCTCCTTTGGCTCCTTCAGTCCCCTCGGCTCCTTTGGCTCCTTCAGTCCCCTCAGCTCCTTTGGCTCCTTCAGTCCCCTTACTCCCCTCGGCTCCTTCGGTCCCCTCGGCTCCCTCTGTCCCCTCGGCCCCCTCGGCTCCCTCTGTCCCTTCGGCTCCCTCGTGTCCCCTCGGCTCCCTCAGTCCCCTCGGTCCCCTCTGTCCCGTCAGCGGTCCCCTCTGTCCCGTCAGCAGCTCCCTCTGTCCGTCAGCGGTCCCCTCTGTCCCGTCAGCAGCTCCCTCTGTCCCGTCAGCAGCTCCCTCTGTCCCGTCAGCAGCTCCCTCTGTCCCGTCAGCAGCTCCCTCTGTCCCGTCAGCAGCTCCCTCTGTCCCGTCAGCAGCTCCCTCAGTTACCCCAGTATCAGCCATCCCGCAACCACCGTCCAGCACCCACCTCCCATCATCTGCCCCTCAGCCCGGGCCGTCAGGGGTCCCTGCTCGTCTTCGCCGCCGCCGCATGCCACGCGGCCGTCCGCCCGAGGGTCCCGCTCAGTCCGAGCCGTCAGGGGGCCCCGCCCGTCTTCGCCGCCGCCGCATGCCACGCGGCCGTCCGCCCGAGGGTCCCGCTCAGTCCGAGCCGTCAGGGGGCCCCGCTCCTCTTCCTCGTCGCCGCCGCAGCTGGGAGCGCGGTCGGCCTCCCCCTTCGTCGCCTGGTGCCCCTCCTCGTCGTCGCCGCCGCCGCTGGGGGCGCGGTCGGCCTCCCCCTCTGCCTGCCCTTCCTCGTCGTCGCCGCCGCCGCTGGGAGCGCGGTCGGCCTCCCCCTCTGCCTGCCCTTTCCTCGTCGTCGCCGCCGCCGCTGGGAGCGCGGTCGGCCTCCCCCT